>PVJO010000611.1:62290-223961 GCA_004026905.1 Hystrix cristata | reverse complement strand
GTTCAAGACGAAGATGAGAACTGAAACTCCCCCAAAGAGAAACAAAACAGCCAAAGCTCTTTCCAAGAAAAACAGCTGAAGCACTTCTAAAGAAAAGTGGCCACAATGAAGCTCCTCCAAAGAAGACGAGCTGAAATCCTTCCCACCTGTTCTCCTTTTATACTGTCTGACACCAATCCTGCCTACCTGGGTCTTTCCTGCCCCAAACCAAGCTGACTTAATTCAGCCGGGTGTCCCCACTCAAACTGACCATGAATGAATTAACCAGCATAAGCCCTTTGTACACTTTTTATAGTTGTTGTTTGTCGGGTTTTGCCCTTTTGTATGCCTTATTCTTTCTGAAAGCAATCATAATGTACTCAGTAGAAAACAAAAACCTCAATAAATGAGCTCTTGGTGATGTGGTGCTACTGTGCGGGCAGAAGAAGACGCTCAAGTCCCCCAGTCTCAGCCTTTCAGTGAGCCCGTGAGCCTGCACTGGGAGCTTTGCCAGAGTCTCTCAGACCCTCCTTCTCCCTTCAGTGGCAGAAAACAGGTGAAGTTAAGTATTTCCCTTCCGCCATGTGGCAGGCCACATGAATAGTTTTCAATTATGTGGCATGTTCTTTGCTTTCTTTCTTATAATCCTGGGCCACTCCACCCAGAACACTTCTTAACATTTACATCCACGAGGTTAGCAAAATTTTGTATTTATATTTTACAAAATGATTAAGTTCAGGCAATTACATATTATTTGGTCTAACATTTCAGATATTTTGTATAGTCCAGTGTGTTCCCTATACTATAAGTTTGAGACTTTAGATTTTTCAGATGCATATTGCATGAAGTAAGAACCAGAACAATATTAAAAATATTGAATTTACATTAGCTAATTTAAAGTTTTTAAAATTTTTCAAAATGACAGAAATAGCCACACAAACCATTTTTTCTTATTAGTTGAAATAGTTGGAGCAAAAGCAATAATTTCTCTGCTTTTAAACAATTTTCTATTTAGATTTTCTTTTGACTTTAGTACAAATTGGTCAGAATATTCGCTTCCAAGAAACAATCCTCAATATATTATTAGATCTATTAAATAAAACTTTAATATCAGCATTTGGTATATCTATCTATGCTCTCATAAAACAATAAACATACCACAATTCTGCTGCCTTTTGTGAAAGTGGAAATCAATTTTTCTTTTTCTTTAAATAGCAAACCGTGAGAGTTAATTGTGTTACCTGCTGGAATAAGAAATGCCCAGCGAAGTGGGTTAGCACAGTTTTGGGTGTGTCTGGATGACTGACTTGCCGAAGAGGGAAGACCTGCCCTGGATGTGGAAGCACCAACCAATAGGCTTATAGCCTCATTAGAATGAAAAGGGAAAGAAGGAAGAAGTCTCGGTTCTGCTTCTTTGGAAGAGCCCGAATCTTTAGCATTTCCTTTGGCTGTCTCTCAGGGTTTTCCACTTCCTGCCCAGACTCTTCAGTCTTCCTGTGCAGATCCCCTGGCTCCCGGATACAGACTCACACGGACCCTGCCCTGAGCTCCAGCATGTTGACTTGTGACTGCACCCCCAGGTCTCCAGCACACAGATGGCCCTCTTGCGTTCTTCCACACCTGACTCTACAGGAGGCATTGTAAGCCTGTCTTGCAAATCCTTTATATATTATATATTGTATTTATTTTATAGTCACTCTGTTCCTCTATTGAGCCCTCACTGATGTACAAACCTTCCATGCATACAGATAAAGTGGTATGAACCAGCTGCTTTTAATATTTAAAAATGGCCATTTCTTTCAGTTCAAATATTATGAAGTTTTAAAAACTTAGTGTCGTATTAACATATTTCCTTGGGAAGATTTTATGTAGAAAAGATTTTATATTTAGAATATATATGTATATATATTCTACTACATATTGTATTTTTAAAATTATAACAAAAAAATTTATGTAGTTTTAAAAGTTTTGGTGAATATTTTACCCTGATAAGATGCAATATTTTCCCCATTATTTATTTATTTATTTATTTATTTATTTATTTATTTATTTATTTTTCGGTTTTTTTGAGACAGGGTCTCATTATTTAGTTCAGGCTGGCCTTGAACTCACTATGTAGCCCAGGCTGGCCTCGAACTTGCAGCAATCCTCCTGCCTCTGCCTCCCAAGTGCTGAGGTTACAGGTGTGTACCACCACGCCCGGCGGTTTTCCCCATTACTTAGTCAATACCTTTGCTATTATTACTATAAATTATAAACCACAAAGTGCTAAAGTATTTACAAATAGCTCATGACATTGTCATGTATATAAGACAATGAAACATGTTAAATTAGATGATTCTTTCCATACAATTAGAACATATCTATTCTAACTCATATATTTCAACTACATCACATATGTATAATATTAAACTGATTATTTAGCTAGTATTACTACTAATTTGTTTATGCACCTCATAAACCCTGTTTATAAAGATGGGATCAATAAAATACAAAAGATGTTCCTTTATGGGTGACTTCTGTTTTAATAGATGTCCCAAATAAAGAAAATTACAATTAGAGTACGCCTGTCTATTGTAGAAAATATGTACAGATTATTCACAAAGAAGGAAATCCTCTATAATCATACCCACTAGAGATAAGGACAACCTTCAGTGTGTTTATACCTAGCCTCTGTTGCTACATTGTTTCTTTTTGCCACTTATGCTCTAGCATTCCAGCTCCAGGTACTCTCCAGAGCTCTGCAGGGCCAGACCTTCCGAATTTACCAAAACCTTGTAAGTAAAACTGAATGTCTCAATTGGGTCTGCTGAAATGAACTGACAGCACACAGATTAGCAGGATAAAAAGCACACAAAATAATGTGCTTAACCATGGGCACATGCAAAGTATGAATGAAAACTCAAAGGAGCCAGATGATTCCTCAGCTCTACATATGATGGTTGGGCTTCAATTTCTTCCTCTGTAATATGAGTTTCATCTTTTTCAGTTAATGAAATTTCAGTAAGAAGATTAAGGCAATTGCATTGTTTTTTGGTGGACCCCATGTTTAGAGAGATAAATTAACTTTAGAGAAAGCTTCTCTCATTCTTCAGGACAGAAAGAGAACCAAGACCAAGAACCAAGACCAAGAACCAAGAGGAAGGCACGAGCGGAACAGTAGAAGAGCTAATCAGAGGGACTGTGAGGCTACTGTAGTTCACATGTCAAAGAAGCATAGCTTGAGATATCATTGTCTAAGTCCAAGCAGTACATTATCCCTGCTTACTTTTCCTTTTCATTATTTGAACAGCCTTTCGTTTTGGAAAACTCTTATGTAAGAGAATCCCATAAGTTCTTTAAAATGTTTGTGTTACACATTTGATTACTTTCCTCTGATGTAGTTATAACAATCATTAGCTCGATCACACTACAGAAGCATCCTGGGAACCATTAAAAATAACTTGAGAAAAAAAAAAATAACTTGAGAACTACTCTAGAAGAACATGTTCGAAAAAGAGTAGGAAAAATCTTCCAAGGAAAAAGTATCCCTTGGAATACGTGTGTAAATATTTTACAGCCAAAGAAAGGAGGAGTAGTTTCCTAACTGGAAAGATTATTTCATATACCTTGCATTTAAAACTGGGAAGTAATAGCTTTATCAAACATCCTGACGCTGTGACCTATAATAAAAATGTATGAATTTTCCAATGTAAAATTTCACTCTATGCATACAGTAAATATATATGAATATTTGCATACTTACCACATTAAGGCAAGCAGATAATTTGTAAAATGCATTTGAAGATAGAAAAACTAGAGTCCGGCACCCTCTAGCAGCTCATCTGATGCTGCTCATCAAAGCCCCCAGCTTCGAGTCGCTAATGCAACTTTATATCCCGCGTAGGAGCAGCAGTTCCGGGCATCAAGGTGATACAATGATCACAGACACAAGTGAAAGATTTCAATTAAGAGTAGCACAGCACCACACTACTAAAGGCACACAGCATCATGCTAATTAAAGTGCAATAAGCCAGCAAAGCCATTGAACATTATACTACCACAGGCAAAATAGAAAGCTGATGAACCAAAGCAATTGTTTTGTTTTTAAAATCAAAGTGCCAATATACTACTGACTAGTGAAACAAGAATGAATATAGGTCTCTGAGGACTAGAATGGTATCAGCTACAGAAATTTTAAATCAATTCTTTAAGTAGTTGCTAAGAAGAGAAAGTATGTACCTCTCAATATGACCCCAAATTGTAATATGTAAATATAAACATAACTTTTTATTACATTAAAGTTAGTGCTGAACAGTACTGAACAAATATCTTTATTGAATGGCTATTGAATGGCTAAGCAACAACTTAGCTAAATTATTGTGCTTTCTTATTCTTATCAGCCAGCGTCTCCTTGAAATTAAAACATGTTTATTCTGTAACATTTATTTGTTACATAAATGTTGCATAAAGCACCATTTGTATAAAGCACCATTGTCTCTGCAGGAAGTGAGGCATTGTATCAATGGCTGTTAGACTGAAAGCAATACCCAAGTCCAATAAGGACTCATAATAGTACAGGATTGTAGAAGTCAATTAAAGAAGCCAATTTAGTGCTTAGGAGTATACTTTTCTCTGCAATTGGAAACAATTTTTTTTTTTTTAGCAGAAGTCATAATCACTGAATAAACAAGTGAAGACAATTATTTTATAGATACAATAATCAAAACCATTTTGACTTTGCAATGATGCAACTTGGGTTTGTAGTTTGTGGTTTCAGGGACCCATGCATTTCTAAACATGTAAGAGAGGTCCAAAACATTTTGAAGAGATATAAAGAGTATAATTAAAAATATCATGATGGATACTCAGAGGAATTCTTTGATAGATCCTGCATAAACAGGGCATTAATGAGAATGTTGTAATAAAACCATGGACTGGGCTACAATTCTCAGTTGTATAATGTGAATTACAACATATAATTATAGCATTTACAATCCAAGTTATGAAATCAGCTAGTATTTATGGCCAATGTGCACACATGCTGTTGTTAATGGCTGGCGAATATACACAGCAGTCACTGTAGCATGATAGATTTCCGGGGCGCATCTTCTATCTCTGAAATTTTGCATTTGCTTTAATGTTTCCACAAAATGTTTAAACAAGTTAACTTGGGGGTGAGGCATTCAACAACAGTTCAAATAAAAAAAAGACAAATAAGACTAGCATATGACTGTCCTCCCCTCCAATATGAAGGTGTGTTGAGCAGAAGATGATTTTTAAAAAAGAAATCCAGAAAATGCTCTCTACCCTCTGCCTACACCAGGATATAGATTTACAAAAACAAAATTCAGTGTTCCCTTCTCATTCTAGGGAAAATAAGAAATAACCAATACAGACAATTTTGGATCATTATTGGCCTAGAGGAATCTACCAAAGGAATCCGTACTGTCCAACTTTGCTAACTACTGTTTAGCTGCTATTTATTTGACTTCTCACAAGTTGTAGCCCCATGAGATTCAAAGTCCTTTTCGTTTTTTGCATCACTTCTCTAAAAGTTTATTGTTCTTTGTAAAAGATGCTATGTAAGTTGAGATTCAAAGCTGCTTCTTTGAGAACTACTCAAAGCACTGCTTAGATACATCTGTGTGTGTACAAAATACACATGTTAAAAAACTTCTTTTTGTTTTCAGCTTGTTGTTTTTTTGACAAAGATTCTTTCCAACTAAGAACCTATGTTGAAGAAAAAAATTGTTATTCTTCACCTGTAATTTAAAAAAAAAGGGCTCTGAAAAATTAATGTATGATAATTCTATCTCTAGAGAGTAACTAACTAGACATGTTTGTTCCCAATTCCATGAAACACTAAAACTTACATATTGTTTCAGCCAATGTTGAGAGATCCATGTTCACGGGTCACAGGGATATCAGATTCACAGTCTTTTTTGTGGGTTAGGAAGCATTCTAGATTTTAAAAATTATAAAACAACAAAAAAGAATTTTTCTCTCCACAATGTTTTTATCTGCAAATATATATTACATTTAATTGGATGAAACTTCTTCACCAGATACTAGAAAGAAACAATAAAATGGTGTACATCTCAAACTATGGGTTAGATATCTATATTTTTGCTTTAAAAAAATAGAGCTTGAAAGGCAAGATTCAAAGGAACCTGCTATTCTGCACATGTACAAAGGAAGTGGTTTCCTTAGCAACAGGAAATAGGTGAAAGCTCTCAGGAGTGATCCTTCCAACCATGTTCCCTTTGAGTTTGGTAATGTTTCCAAGCTCATGTAGGAAAGATAGAGTGAATTTATCATGAAGAAACAACACTGCTAGTTAGGGAGCTTTTGCAGCATTTATGAGTTGGCAAATGCCTTGTTATTTACAGTTCTCGGTATAACAATAGTAGTCATTCTAGAGACTAAGCTTCTTTTTTCTCCCCTCTGTGTATTCCCCAGACATATCAGCTTTTCAAAAGACTTCGTGAATTCTTAATAACCGTTAAAGCCCATCCCAATAAAATAGCTACACAAAAAAAACAAAATCACAGCTTTTTCTACAAATCTTATCTAGTTAGTCCATCAGTTTCTGAATTCACCTACAAGTGTATTACCTTCTGCCTTGGTTTTGTCTTCTACAGAGAAATATCAGAATTTAATATACAGGAAATAGTTTTCTTTTTTAACATTGTTGAAGGAACATTATATTAATTAGCTAATTTATAAACCCTTCAGTAGTAGCAATAAAACTGAGCCATAGAGAGCTTTTTTTCTTTTTTTCTTTTTTCAACTTTTATTACACCATTAGTTTTGGGCACAATGAAGATGTTTAAAAATATTCCTGGAATAAATGAATTGCTTCACATTTGACATGTTTTTTTTTTTTTCTTTGAATCATCAGATCTTATTTTGCTATAAGGAACCAGAGAAATGAGAGCTTTCTTGGCTAATTCTATTTAAATACTTAATTTATCATGCATGATGCTAGAGGCTGGGAATATAAAGATGAATAATGAACAGCCCTGACCCCCAAAAGGCCTGCAATCATTTTCACTATGAAACTTTAAGAATTTGAAATAACTTAGTAATTAGGCCCATTTCTTCTTTAATAGTTTATAAATTTACTATTTGGTTTGAATTTCATAATTACCATGTTCAGCAATAATAAAGGATAAAAGAGTGGTCTTGCAGGTTTGCATATTTACAAATGAAAGTTTTAAGTAGAAATCATGGTTTTAGATATTTTGAAAATAAATTTTAAGTGATTCAATGAAAAATGACTGAGATAAACAAGTTATATGTAAGATAGGCTTAAATGTTTAGAACAGATAGAATGGTTGAGGAAAAGGTAAGTTGATACAAAGGAATAGAATATTAATGCTGTATTGAAAAGCATATCTCACTATAATAAATTTCTCAAACTTTAAATACCTTTATTTCTGATTATAATCAGAATTTTTTGTGCAGTTGTCCAATGCATAATTGCTCATAAAAGTACTTTAAAGACATTGGTAATCCCCTCAATCACCTGATATTATTGTGTAAAATAAACACAAGTAATAACGATAGCAATGAATATTTATTCAATTCTTATTCTTTGTTGTCCTTTACGAAATGTAATTTATATGCATTGGGTTCATCTCATTTAATACACTTAACAACAATGGAAAATATGTAATAATAGTAATATCCTAAATTGATAGGTGTTTTAACTATACTAATATAGAAGTTAACAACACAATGTCAAGCATCTAGGAAAATAGGGATAGCTCTAAGATTACATAAATGTATTGTTATCTCTTACGTTTTATTTTTTTCTTCCAGAGAAAGTAGTGTTATAATAGTTATTTTCTTCTGTAAATGTGTTCTAACCCATTTACTATGAACATAAAATGTAGTATTAAACATAGAATTTGTAAGTTGTATTACTGAGCAATCTAGTAATTCTTAGTTGTTTTGTGGTAACTAAGGACAGTTAAAAAAGCAAACAGATTATTTTGGGGAAGCAATGACCATTTATTTGCTAAGATACTAATATGTTCTTTCCCAGTTCCTGTGCAGGCTTATGTTTACATTTTTCTTTTGACCTTCCATACTGGTGTAAGCACCATGACTAAATTTATTCAGGCATTCATTTAAAAATATTTATTGAATTTTTGCTAGGTCTTTAAAAAACTTAATAGGTTCTGCAGATACACCAATGAGTAAAATAATTGAATTGCATTTGTGGAGCACATGTTGTAGATGGTCCCTAAATTTGTTAGAAAAAAATGAATGAAAGAACTATGGCACTTGATAAATGGAGGAAGCGAAAGAAGCAAAGGGAAGGTTGTGCCATCTCTGCTGCACATTTTGTTAATGCGAATCTAATTGTCCTGACTTTTGCCTCCTTTGTTCTCACACATAGGAGAATCATGAGTGGTCTTCTGTTTCTTTCTTTTCTTTTTTCCTTCCCTTTCCATCCCTTCCCTCCCCTCCCTTTTCCTTTCCTTTCCTTTCTTTTCCTCTTCTTTTCTGAATAATTCCTAACCTCAAGTTTTCTTCTCTGGTGTGAAGCCTTATGAATGTTCCAAAGCTCTGAGGGTCAGTTTCTATTCCAAGGTTGATCCAGGAAGTTTGCATATTTACATTTTTGTGCTCTTGTGTATATTCGCA
The DNA here is from genome assembly GCA_004026905.1 of Hystrix cristata. Lineage (NCBI taxonomy): Eukaryota > Metazoa > Chordata > Mammalia > Rodentia > Hystricidae > Hystrix > Hystrix cristata. Next base: position 215,345 of record PVJO010000611.1, on the reverse strand, counting down.
GATTTGAAGATTTGTTTTTGTTCTACTCCCAATACTAATTTTATAAATAACTGGCATTGTTTGATTTTAATATAAGTCTTTTCATGTGTTAAAGTGCACTGTTATCTTTCATACTGTTATTCATAGCATCTTTTGAAGTAAAGAAGTGGTTAATAAAAATGTAAAGTAATCGAGGCATTAGACAGACTAAAGCTCCCAATTGTGGAATTAATGTAGATGGAAGAGAGAAAGAAATTTGAGGTTTTCATATTCAATCACTACTTACCAATTATGAAGTCTCTTTGCCTGGGTCTTCAAAACAAATTCACTGCAAACAAGCATGTATTCCTTTATTAAAGGAGCAGATTTGTAAAACTGAAAATCAATACTTAATAGGTCACAGTAAATATACTTTAAGTAAATATCAATTTTGTTCATGAGCATTTCTCTTTATATCTGATGATTTTAGATTATTTTTTTCTCAAAACTACAGAGATTTACTTGCAAACACAATTATTTTATGAGAAATAACAAATTTCATAAGGGCAAATCTATCAACCATACTAGTTTAATAAAGTATGCCCTATTAATTGTGGGGATAGTTCTGATTATTTAGATAGAATTAATAAGGCTTATACAAGAGAAATACTAATATGTTCTTCCTCGACTTCTGTTTTTCCTCCCTTAGGCTCTTTGATGATCATCATCATTGAGTTTGTACCTGTTATTATATCATTCTTTCTCATTTTAGCATACTCCCTTTTCATATTAAAATTTAAAATTTTCCATCTTCATTTACATTTATTAATGACTTCTGGGAGGTACCTTAATCATATCTGTAATGAGTTGTTAGCTTCAATTAAAGCAGGTGGCCCTTCTGTAACCTGGTTGTCCTTTTCATGATCTTTATCTACCGGATTATACAGATTAACACTCAAAGAATTGCTGTCCACTGATTTTAAAAACCAGTTCTCCATAGCTTTCTAATCATGTCAGACTTCTTTCCTTTTCTCTCTAACATTCTGAGATAAAAGATATGATGTGTGTTGTGCAGCTGTACAACAGCATAGAGATGGCAAGGTAGTAGGTTAAAAAAAAATGACACCTGGCATAAGAAACAAGTGCCTTTCATGTGGCAGTTTTTCTTGTAAAATGTAGGCTTTGAGCATTACTCTGGAGGGAGGTAAATGAGAATCATCAGCTCATTTTCAGAACATGTAAAGTATTAGGATGTTCGTAAAGAATAGGAACCAGGGGCAGCAGAAAATGAGGAAGAAGGAAAACTGTTGTGCAGTATTTCTTAAACAGACCTGTGAACTGGCAAAACATTTTAAAACATTCAAATTCTGCTTCTTATTATACTCTTAATCACCAATGACCTTGAATATGGTACTTTGATAAAGTGTCTTCAAGGAATGCTGAATAACCAAATGTCTTCCCTAAGATTCAGACAATATAAATCTGTGAAGATGCATGATAGATCTATTGCTGCTGAAATGAGTGATGGGAATCACTCACACGCAGTATATCAAAACCTCCTATTAGCTAATAGGACATATATGAAAACATAAGTAAATGAATAATTAAAATTAAGTATATCCATTTTCTACATAACACGCTCACTCTGCATTTTTAACATTCCCAACATCCTACATGACACTTTGTTCGCTGATAGATCAGTCTACCTTCCCTCCTTTCACACTGTGTCTCAACAAGGCGTTTGCAGTGTGGAGTAAACCGGACAGCCACTGCAGTCATCCAAGCAGTGGAGGGAGTTCCACCCCTCCACCTCATATTATGTTCAAACTCACCTCTGCAGGAGGATATAGTCACAGTAATTTGCAAAACAGCTTTTGGTTAATGTGGGGAGGATTTGGAATTCTAAGTGACCCTTGCAGAAGAAAAGGTATTAATAAGGCGACAAAAGGATAAAATGCAGCAGCGATACAAGTTGTAATGAATATGACAGCTTGGAAATACACCTATGGAAAATACATGTACAAAAGTGATGATGAGAAGATAAAACTGTTTAAAAGAAAAATTGAAGTATTAAAACTAAGTGATTTTCACAGAGAACAAAAGGGTATGTGACAAGGAAGACAAAATTAGTGACATACATATAGAAAAGCATGCGAAAAGCAAACAAATTTAGCTGTAATTGAATTTTGTTTGAGTAGTTACAGAGTCAGAAATTTCCCTACAAATATGAAATAATAGGGCACTGAAAGACATTGAAGATCAATTTCTATGTCTAGTAAGTAGAAAGAAGTGCTTTTTCTCTGACTAAATAATGTAAGATGTCTAATTGACTCTACTTCATTCTTTTTGATCTTACCGTTTATTGTTACTGTACTGATTAAGAAAAGGGGAATAATGGTTTTGAACTGTAATGCTTGATATAGATGACAAGATAAAGGATTTAAAATAACATTAAAAACTGAAGATTAATTGCTATAAACTCCAGAGTTTGACAGGCATAGGCATTATTGAAATTTTTCTTCCACTAAAATAAACAAATACACATAATTATTTTGAGTGACAATTATTTAAAAAATATAGCACACAATGGAGAATGTAGATCAACAAGGTAGTACTTTAAGACACTGTACATCTCATTCATGAACAAATTTTATTGTATTTTACAAAATACGTACTAAACTATTGTTTTAACCTAACTCAAAACATGTAGAAAAATGTAATGAGAAAGATGAACGGGTTCATAAAGCCCTTAGACAAGCTTTCCTGAGATGAAATAATTGTACAGTTTTATAGCACATCATTGGAAATCAACCTAGGCCATAATATTATTCTACCCCTGCCACTGATCAGTATAGACAACCTGCATCCAATGAGATAGGGTGGATTGGTCATTAAGAATTGTACATGCTAACTCTGCTTTGCAACATACGCATTTATTTCTGGCACTTTCATATGGGACTAATTCAACCTATGTCAAAAGAAGTTATATTAAAAACCTGTTAAATAACTCCAGCATAGAGAAACAACAAGAAAAAAAATTTAAAAAGACCTGTTCTCTGTCTTCAAAGTATTTAAAATATGTAGTAGAAGAGAAAAGGAAAAGGTATCATAAGAGTCAAGCCAAAGGAAAATTATTTTCATTAAGCCAATGGAAAATACTGTGAACCCACACTTGTGAGTTTCCAAAGGAGGACAAATGAAAATACTCAATCCTACTATGGTCTACAATGACTAAGTGTATGATGACTTGAAGTGTATGAGGTGTGTCCAATCCAATCTAAGCAGAACAACAGAAATGAAAACTATTAAAGGAAAATTTGCCTAAGAAAAAGACAGCCGTTAGATTATTGTTTAGTGAAATACTCATAGAAACTTTCCATTATCTTCTTTGTAAGTATATTAGTGATAAATAACTTTATAAAATAATGTTTTCCTTCTAGCATTTTGAAATGTTTGTTTCACTAATTGCTTGAAAGTTTAATGAATTTACTTCAGTAGCACCTGCTGTACGTTTTTGCTTCTTTCTAACTTTCTCTCATATGATATTTGTCACAGTTTTATGAAATGAATATCCTAGAGGTTGAAATTTAAGGTATGTGGCTTTGTAAATGCATTTTATACAAAGTGGATTTAACATCAAATTGATTTCAAAGTGTGATCACTAAATATATAGGTTGAAACAAAGGATAAAAAAGACCAACACATGATCTCAGTCTTATGTGAAATATAAAAGTTAATCTCATAGAATTAGAGAGTAGAAATGCTTATCATAGGCTGGAGAAAGTAGGGGGGATGTTAACAAAAGGTACAAAGTTATAATTAATATTGCACAGTTGGGTAACTCTCATTGATAATAATGTATTGGGTATATCAGAACAGCTGGAATATAGGATTTTGCATGTTTTACAACAATGAAATCATAAATATCTGAGTTGCTAGATACATTAATTGTGCTTATTTAATCATAACATATATAAATAAATTAAAACATATTGTATCCTCTAATTTTTATATAATTGTTATATATGCCAATTAAAATACTTTTTAAATTTTGAAAAAGAAACAAGCCTGAAAAAAGAATTCTCAATAGATCTACAAAGTGTGGACGTTCATACTTTGGCTTTAGAGCCCAAATTCAATTTCCACACCTCGAAGTCATACTTGTACCTGATGATGGTGTACACTCATTTTTTTATACACAGTCTTGACTTTTAATCCTTCAGATACTTTCTAAAACTTAAAGCTACTTTCAGTTACTAAGTATCTGCTGCAATAAACATTAGTTGCTCAAGATCCATTAATGACAGTTTGGGAATTTGTAGGAAAAAATGTTTTGCTCTTCATAAGAATTTAGGTTCTTCATTCTGTCTTCTTAGGGTAAATTAATAATCACATACCTTCATAGTCACACTTCACGTATGTGACAGTTTGAGGACCAGCCTCCAAGTAAAGTTCAGTACTGATCTTTTTAGTGGATTCTGGTTGGTTTTCATTTACAGATTCTTTGTTTGTTTGTTTTTGTTTTTTGCTAAAAAAAATTCTTACTTTCACTAAAGTCAACATTAAAAATTAGGAGAACATTAATTCAAGGTGATATTCTCAATTGAAGATTATATCTTCAAAGTTTATTACATCAAACAAATTTTCCTGGAATCAGAATATCTGCTTTTTTTTTTAAACAATGACAATGTGTCATAATAGCAGACTTTAGTTAAAAGTGAGTAATCATATGTATTTTTTAGGATTTAAATATTGGGAAATTGGCTAGTTCATAATCTACCATGTAATTTTATGCAAAAAAAATCTTTCTTAAATGGGATTTATCAAATACTAGTAATTAGAAAAATCTACTTCCTGTATAGTGATATATAGACCCAATATTAAATTGTAGAATATAAACCTGAGAGATAAATGTAAATGGTTTACTAAGTGCATAGTTTCACAGGACTCTTCATTAATAAATTCGTTAATGGTTTTGTAAAATCTAGCAAAAGTGTTTTCTTTTCTTCCATCATCATTATTGTATGCAGTCAGCCAATTTCAAATATGGAAACCTATTTTTGGTGGCTGCGGAAGATGTAGTGGGCATTTTCATTTTTCATGTGAATTGCTGACATCATCAGGATGGTGATACACAAGCAGCTGCCCTAATTTCAAGCTCCATTAGCAACATGGGAAATATTGTATTGCTTACACTTATAGAACTGAAGAAATACAGACCTTCACATAATATAAAACAAAATAAAGGGTAATACTGTTCAACTCTTCAAATACAAGAACTATTTATCTAAAGTAATTCACCTTTTGCTGTTATATTTGCAGTCTTATACATTAAGTAAATATTCCCATAAAATTACTTCTTGAGTATTTTTCAGTGATCATCCTATGTAGAATCCTATTATTTTAGAAATGATTCAGCTTTTAGTACATAACCCTTATTTGAAAATGAAATTTCACTTAGGAGTTCAATAAATTATTTAAACAGATGTATCTGAAGACAAACAATCTATTTCAAAGTGAAAAGAAGCTTGGAACAAACTTGTAAAATTTATAATTCTTTTCATTTTCCAGTGTTGGGGTTGGGTTCCTACCAAGGGCCTCAGTCATGCAAGACAAGCACTCTCACTGAACTATAGCCCAAACTGCAAAATTTTAATTATTTTCAAGGTATTTTCAAATAAACACTCACTCTTCAGTTGATAACTTCTAAATTTGCACCTACAACCCTGAAACTTAAGACTTTCACTTGAAGATGAAATTAAATGTACAACTAACAATTTGTACCACTACATTTATGTCTAATAGATATTTCAAATCCATTATTGTGTGTGAACAGAACTCTCGAGGTTTCCATTCTGCTCCTGTCAAATAATGTCCCATGCTGCTCGGTTTAAAAATCCAGAAGCCCACTTCAAATCTCTTGTTTAAACTTCTTTCAGCTTGCATTGCCAGTATTCAAGAACTTTTTAATGATTCAGTACTGATTACCTAAATTTAATTCGACATTTTTTTTTTTTTTTTTTGTGGTGCTGGGGGATCGAACTCAGGCCCTTGTGCTTACAAGGCAAGCACTCTAATCACTGAGCTAAATCCCCAGCCCCTTGACATTATTTTTTAAATGGGCTACTACAACAACTTTTAAGCATTTCCACTTTTGTGTCGCATACAACTAAAAATACCTCCCAAGTCTCTTTGGCAGAGGAGCAAGAGAGATCTTCTCAAAGCCTAACTCAGAATAGTTCTCTTCTGCTAAGACTCCGCAGTGGCATTCCACACAATTAGAATAAAAACCTGAACTACTCATGATGGCTTAGCTTTAGGAAATTTCAAGTAATGGTATACATTTATGAACTGACATCATAGCATACAATTTTCCTTTTAGTCCATACATTCTGATTACCTTGACCTTTTTTTCTAATATTTTCACTCTCAGTAAATCTTTCCATAGGATTTATTCCTCTCCTCACCTGGAATTCTGTTTTCCTTGGTGTTTTCACAATTTCTTCCATCAGTGTGCTTAACTCAAACATTGTATCTTTAGAGAGGCTTTGGTTGGTCATACAAATAAAGGGACTCTAGCCCAGCTCTTTCTATTTCTTCAATTGGATTTGTTTTTGTCATAATCTTCCAGTTGTTGTTATATTTTTCCACAGTTATTTTCCATCTGTCACCTACTTCCACACTTCAATAGTAACTCCACTACAATATGAATTCTAAGCATGGAAGAAATGGGATTTGCCTGCGTTGTTCACTTCTGTATCTATAGTACTTAATGCAAAGCTGGTCAAATAATAGGCTATCACCGATGTTTTTCAATTATGTAGTCATAACTTATATTTTTTCTTTCTTTTTTATTAGTACATGTTTGCAATTCTAGCAGTTTACATTCATCTTGGGGAGTAGTTAATGTACAAATTACAGCTCTTTTTTTTTCTAATTTCCTTCCCCTTCCCTCCTCCTCCACCTTCCTCCTCTGATTCCTCTATCGCCTTTTACATACTTGATATTATTTGTCCTAGCTCACGTTATGGCACATATTTATATTGATTGGAACTATTAGGATCCTTTACATCCTTTATTCTTCTCACTTCCTCTTCCCCTTCTTACCCTGTGTCCTTGTTTCTTTGGACCATTTCCCTACTGGATGAAATCTGTCCCCCTGTTCATTTCTATCTAGCCTTTATCATTTTCTTTGCTTGTATTTTGCCTCTCTCAAACGAGTGATATTGTATAGCATTCAAGCTTGTGTGCCTGATTTATTTCACTCAGTATTATATTTTCCAGGTGCATCCATTTTCAAAATTAAAGACCCAGTCAAGAAATGGGCTAGAGAAATGAACAGACACTTTGCAGAGGAAGAAATACAAATGGGCAACAAATATACGAAAAAATATTCGACATCTCTAGCCAGTAGAGAAATGCAAATTAAAACAACGTTAAGATTCTGTCTTACTCCAGAAGAATGGTAATAATTAGGAAGTCTATAGGTGTATCTCTTAAACACTGTATTCAAGGAGTGAAGCCTCTTTCAATGTGTCCACTCAGATTACAGCCTCAGAACAACTGCCTGGTTGTCTGAGTTACCCTAAAGATGTTATGAAAGAAAGTTGTAGCAGTTTCAGTCATCACTGTAAACTAAGTCACCTTTTCCTTTTCTGTGTCATTTTTAGGAGAGAAATCCTTCTGAGAAGTACCTCCTCAAACTATCTTTTTCAAATGATATTGATTAGAATTGGATCACATTCCCATATCCTATTGAAATTATGTGAAAATTAGTTTCTAGAATCTTTATTCTTTCTAGGGACAGGCAGGTTGTAGCCTTAAGGAAGAAGATACAGTTATGTCTGCCTCATAAATTTTCTTAGATATACATTTGGAATCATTTCTCAAAAGTCATAGCTAGATACCAAAGTAAGTCAGCGAGAGGTAGTTCCTACTTTGAACATAGGTGATTCCCTTAAAAAAAAATCTTCTGTGATCACTGTATTAGTCACTTTCCTATCACTAGGACCAAAAAAATTATTAAGAAAGAAAAAGTTTATTTTGTTGGCTGGCTCTAAAGCAGAGACATCACAACAGAAGGGCTTAATGGAGAAAAACTGCTCACCTCATGGCAGTCAGGAAGCAGAGAGAATGGAACAGCCGGGGATGAGAATACACCCTTCCACACCCTTGCAACAGCCCTCCAACCAGGGCCTATTTCCTAGCAGTGCAAGAACTCATCAGTGGACTACTCTGATAAGTATAGCACCCACATGATCCAATCACGGCCCAAAAGTTGAACACAAGACTTCTGGGGGGATTCTAGATCTAAATCATAAGAGTCATTTTGCCTAGATCTTTGAGTCAGTAACTATCTCCAAGTTTCTGGGTTCACACCATTGCTATCCTCTGGCATGTTGATTCATTCCTTAGTAGAAAGCCTCAAATCAATACAGCTGAAATAGACACAAGATAAATATGCAGAGAAAATATCAAAGATGTACCACCTGCTACCAACCTTTAGAGGTCAGGGAATAACTCACAAAGTGAAGGGCATGTAAAGGCAAAAAGAGATTTTTAGGCATTTTAGTAAGAAACAGAATATATAAAGGCATCAAAGAGGTTTGTCTATGAATACGCAAGTAATTTTTGCATAAAATGCATGAGTACTAGGTTGAGAGCTTTGATGTAATCATGGATAGGCAAACAGTTACTTTTTTTAAAAAAATTTAAATATAAAGTCTTTAAAAACTTGGAAAAAGAGTAGCAGTATAAGGTGTAGATAAGAAATACAAAGGAGTGTTTTGTTTGAAAAAGGTTTTAGAATTGATCCTGTGGGGAACACAAAGCAGGGTGAGAAAAGGTAAACATCAAAGTGATATGATCAGCTGGGTATGGTGGTACATGCCAGAAATTCCAGCTACCACAGAGGGAGAAGCAAGAGGATGGTAAGTTTGAGATCAACATGAGAAATTGAAGGAGATCCTATCTAAAAATTTCAAAAGGGGTGTCGGTGTAGTTCTGTTGTAGCGTGGCTTCCTAGTATGTGTAAGTCCCTGGGTTTTATCTCTAGTACTACAAAAACATAAAATAAAACAATGATATCATCATATCTCTATTAACTTAATTCTTCATTAACTATCATTAACTCTTGCTTATACTACTACATTTCCTATAACTTGTCTACCTTTTGATGTTTTCTCATGTTGATCTTACTAAGTTAAATTCATTTTTGAAGTAGCCCAAATTACTTTCCCTTCTCTGAAATAGAACATTCCTACTCCCTACATGTATCCTCTGGCTTTCCCATCTCTCACTGTGCAAGATCACTGACTTTCTTTGATGTAAAATTCTACTAGTCAAAAAAAAAAAAAAAAAGTCACATCACTTCTTTGAGAAAACTATAGATGTAAAGTATTTTAAAAATATATGATTAACAAGAATTTCCATGTCATCAGATGCTATACAGAGTTGATAGGGAAAAGTCAGAAAAATTTGGTGTTGGTGTTGCAGACTTAACATATCGGAAAATAGTAGTATCATTAAGCATTATTGGGGAGGACTATAATAATTGTTTCATAAAAAATATAGAATCCAAGGGTATATTACTAAGGATTTTATAAGAATTGCGATAATGATTATATACTACTCCACTATAGTAATCTCTGATGGTAGAAAGAGGAGAACTTTCCAATATATAAACAAGATAATTGGTTCTAAAATGTAAGGGGTGACATTTAGTGAACAAAAAGGGGAAAATATTATTGAGTAAATTAATCTTTGAAGACTTGAAGAAGACTTCTTTTGCTGAAGATCCTTAAGATGCAAATAAAGACAAGAGAGGGAACTTGGATGGGGAAAGTAGTATGATTAGAAAAACAGTTTAGTCTAAAATGAGTGCTCATGGTAGAGGTCTCAAAGATCAAGGATTGTTTGGTAGACTGTCTGAACAAGAGCTTAAAAAAACAACAACAACAACAAAATAAAACAGGACTGGTAAACAAGAGAAAGTTATTTGAAGTTGCCAGGCATGCATATGTAGAAAAATCAGTGATGCTATTTTCCAGCTTTTCCAATTGAACAATGACTAGCATTTAAGGAGAGAAAAAGGAGAAACTGATAACATAATTCCAATTTAAGATTAGCAAGGCAGGGACTGCAGAAGAACAGAGGATAAAAGGACCAAAAATTTCACTAGGATCATGACTAAAACATTGACATTGACATGTGAGTCCAGAAAATGTACTTATGGTTGGATGGACTTGGTAAGCATCATTGACTCAGAGGTAGAAAAATGAAAGTAGGTGTGTTAAGGATGAGAAGTTTAGGGCCTTCAGCTCTGAAGCCCCCTGCCACCTCAGGGTAACTATCTATCTTCTTTCTTCTTCCCTTTTTTTTTTCCCCAAATAAACTGTCTTTTGCTATGCAAAAATGGATGAGAAGTTTGGAAAAACAGAAAGGTAGTTGTTAGAAATGGAGCAGCTTAGCTGGGGATTTAGCTCAGTGGTTAGAGCGCTTGCCTAGCAAGTGCAAAGCCCTGAGTTCGATCCCCAGCACTAAAAAAAAAAAAAAAAAAAAAAAAAAAAAAAAAAAAAAAAAAAAAAAAAAAAAAAAGAAAAGAAAAAAAAAAGAAAAAGAAAAAAAGAAATGGAACAGCTACATTGCAAAATCCCATACAGAGAGGTCACAGAAAATGTGGTCATGTATTATAATTAAAATGTAAAGGAAATTTAAGATAATGTAAATGTCAAGGAACTTGGAGGTTGGTGTATACCTTGCTAATTTTTGGCTATTAATCCTCTTAGAAAAATATTCTTCCTATATCCTGAGTCTATGTGACTTAAATTGTTGCCTATACCGTAAATTCAGGGGTAGTTTTGAAACCCACTTTGACCAGTCAAAACAAACACATGAGTATGGTCACAATAGTTCAGGATGGGCTGAGTATTTAATATCAGCCAGTTGAGTTCTAGGACTTCCAGAAAATATGGGTGATCACTAAAATCTACAATGTAAACTTGGCAGTCCTCCTAGGCATTATGATACCCCAAGGGTATCATCTGCCTTAGAATGGAATAGATTCAGGAAAATGATCCATAGAAACAAAGAGATGAAGAAAATGAACATAAGAGCCAATGATATGGTAGCACTTTGACATAGTTCTCCATATAAATTCTACCTTCATTATTGTATTTTGTTGTTAGCTATTTGAATTGGGCGTTTGTCATTTGTAACCACAAGTTTCTAATTATAAATAACTACCACCAGGTTTTGCGTTTCTTGAGGAACAGGGTAAAGAGAAAAAATATAACAGAAGCTCACTAGTAAACCATTACTGGTAAATATTTTCATGTTGTTTATTGTTCTCTTTTATCCTGTTCATTTTACACAAATCTTAACTGCTACAATTGGAACATTAAATTAATTATATCTAATCACATTCAATTTAATTTTTTCAGCCGATGTTAGTTCACTTAAAACAAAAGCAGCACCAGCCATTCTTTTGGGTTGGGAGTGGGAACAGATGTGGAGGCAGTGATAAAAAAGGGTAATTTCTAGTGTGCACAGCTTTCATTGTCTTCTGTGAATATACGTGTTATTTGGAAAATAACTCTCCATAGTTAGGGTCACCCTGAAAAAGGTTGGATGTACTATCACCTAAGTAAATAATATATTAAGTATGACTGGAAATAAATTAATATTTAGTGTAGAAATGGATGCTTTATTTCAGTGACTTGGATAGAAAAGCTACAATTATGGAGCTTTGAAGGATGATAGTATAATGATACAGTCCTTTATCTGATTTACAGAGAATGCTGCCATTTGAAACAAAAGAAAAGAGTAACTAGGACAGAACAAGCTCAAATTAAATGACCACAATACTCAGATTTCTTTTCTCTCTTAGAGGAGAAGATATCGCTTGGTTGAAAGAATGGAGAAAAAAATATGTAGACTCTATAGTTTAGGTGACTGCAAATGGAATACCTTTCACCTCTAATTGACTGAAATTGAGGCAGTCTCCATAGAGACTGAAATTCCTCCAGGAGAGACGGCAGTTCAGTGGAGAAGCTGCAGATGGCGGTCAGGGTCTCCCTTCTCGGAGATCAGCATGACAATAAGACGGAGTCACAAGTTTCCAGAGCTGACCTTGGGTGTTATCGGTCCTCTATATTTTATAATATCATGTTTTGGGGAAAAATTCAATTTAAATAATTATAACTTGTTTATGGTAATACATTGAGGCAAGGGAAATGTTTGAATTGATCTAGGTTTTAAAGTACTGTTCAAATTACCAAGCTTCCTTTTAGATCCATCACTATGTATCAGGTTTTGCTCCTTCTGTGTGATTAGGGTCTGAAATCCTGTCATTATACCGTCACAAATAAATGTTATGATTGAAGGGTTTGTGTGTTCTGTCTCTTAGCTGTAGTTCAAATTTCAGTAATAAAATTATACATTTTAATATTAAAGTAGAAAAGGGGCCTTCAGTTAGCCACTGTTTTCTTAAACTATCCTTTTCTCTGCTTGTTTTTACTGTGACACACTTTTCATCTACTGATTGGCTACATATTAGCTTTTAAAATTTTGTCCTGATTTTTCTTGCTCGAAGTACTAAGTCTACTGTCTAAGTGTTGGTATTATTCAGAATTGCATCCAGAGATTAACATATCTGCAATGAAAATCTTCCTAAATTGTCCCTCAGACCCTCATCTATGCATCTCTTCTATCAGAGAAAGAGATCTTTTCTTTTAAGCATGAATCAGTTACTTCTCTGCTTAAATCCCTTTCATGGCTTTCTTTTGCAGAAATAATAAAATTCAAAACACTTTGCAAGGCTCTGCATTAAGTGGTCCTTATTCTATATAACTGCCTGCCTTTTCATTTCATTCAATATTCTTTAGCCCTGTTTTGTCTCAATTCCTCAAAAATGTTACCTCTGTTGACTGTAATTACAGCATTCTTCCTACAACTCCAGATGGCTACTCACTCCTTTCTTTGGTATTATTTAAAATGCAATGGCTTCAAGGAAGTCTCCCCTCATAATCTATTTAAAATAAATTCCCTAGTATTATTCCCAATATTAATCCCTATGCCTCCTTTAAAAGCATGCTACAGACTGTACTTATCTTCTTGATTGGAGTGTCGCTTATATTTTCTCTTCCTTCGCCATGAGAATATAAGTTTATGCAGCCCGGGCCAACCTGAGCTCAATATATGTGTGTGTGTGTGTGTGTGTGTGTGTGTATTTATATTTAAATTGTGGTCCCACAAATGGAAGTTCCTGTTGATTTTACCTAAAATATCAATGTGACTTGTCCCCTCAGCCTCCTAGATATTTACTTAATCGATGACTTTTTGAGGTAATCACTGATTAGTATTCCAAATCTCAGGTTTCTATTTTTCCTCAGAGCATTTACTACAATCTAACACAGAACACATTTAAATTAGTTATTTGTGTATTGTCTCTGCTCAGCAAACTCCACGAAGCAATTTATGATTTGTTGTTGTTGTTGCTGTTGTTTCTTCACTGAGATGGTCTCAGCTCACAGAAAATTCTGGTTGAGTATTTCACTGATGTTCCAAATTGAATGCAGGCAAATGTAGACAAATTATTTTGGGGAAGAAGGCATCGTATACTGCTGTTTTGATCATTTATAATACTCATGAGAATATTCAGTTCCTGATAAGTGTTACGATAATAAAATATGCTACCTTTAACTCAGTCTTTCATTGTGCATTTAATCATAGGATTTCTATTAACATCCAGTGGAAATAACACCCAACAGACAGCATTTGGGTGGGAAGAAAGTTTTTAAAATGGATCCAGCACTTGGATATAGCCTTTGCAGTCACCAGGTAGAGTGCCGTCCCCTTGCAGGCGAGGAAAGTGATGATAAGATTACTAGCATGACTCACCCAAGAGGCAAAGCTTTGTCAGTGACAGGGGCCAGATTAGGCCGTTGCTCTTCCCGATACCCAGGAAGATGCTCCTCATAGTTGAGAAATTCCTTTGGATAAACTAACAAACAACTAAACAACGGTAAATTACATAATTCCGTTGATCCAAACCACTTTGGTTATGCAAATACACATCAGATTCTGCAAGCTAACACTCACTGAGCATTTGTTGCATTAATAAATGCCAACTACCTTATTTTCTACCCTACACATATTATTTTAAGCAGCAGGCTGTAGCCTTCAGGTCAGGAAGAGATGCATGAAGTACAGAGTCAGGAGTAGTACATGGTACAATGAGAAGTTACTTCAAAATGCAAGCACTCTCTGAAAGGATTCCTGGAACGATTCTGTTGTCAAATTATCTTGGTACAAGCACTCAACCGCTGAACAATCTGTGCATTAAATATCACATCTACCCTGTGATAACAACTGTGCAGGAGAAAACTCTGCTCCAGTTCATGAGTTTGTTTAGAAACTGCTAATCTTTGTGGTCTAGATGAGTTTGGATATAAAATTACACTTAAAACTACATTTTTGCTTGTTATTAAATCTGTAACTTAGTCTGCATTGGGATTTTGGGGGGTTAATTTTAAAACAAGATTAGTTGTTTGAAGCAAAAGAATTTGTACTGCCACAGAAATCTGGCACATGTTACTAGGCAGCCTCCTCCAAAAATCTTCAGCACATTTTAAAGTGTTCTAAAATACTTCCTTGCTTTCCTATTGCCTTAAGAAGAATAAAATAGACTGGTGGTTACTAATAAGAGACCAAAAGTTTAAAGACCCATAAAAAATAGAAAGAAAAAACACCTAGCCATTTCTACACATATTACCATCTGTTTATATTCACAATAAAAATAACTAGTGTAAACAAACTACTAATATAAAAATAATTAGCCTGGCATTATTTTGAAAGAAGTTAAGCACAAGGAAAACAATTTTCTTTTTCTTTCTTTCTTTCTTTCTTTCTTTCTTTCTTTCTTTCTTTCTTTCAACTTGGAACAGTTCTTCATATTCACTTATTCAATAAATCAATATTGGGCTTTTGCAAAAATGTACTTTGTTTCATAGAAGCTCAACTAAAGACCTAGGCAATTTCCCAATACAAATACCATATATATCAGAGCTCTTTCTATATCTGAATAATATCTGGGCATGAAATATAGTCAATCATGTTCAATAGACATTTCACAGTAACTGTTGTATCCCAGTCTTATCAAATATCAATTCAGTACATGCCAAAATAGCTATTCTAAATCTAGAATCTGTGAGATGTTCATCATTTCTCACCTTATTATCATTCTCACTCTCACATAGTCACTTGCACTTTTGTCTCATCTTGTTCAAATCTGACTCAACATTCTTCATCTTCTTGCTTCTTCTTTAGATCAGTTCTGATCAAGTCCCCACTCTTGATTTTATCCTCTATTTCCCAATCAAGGATCAGTATTTGGTTCCATGCACAGCTTCTTCTGCCTCTTAGGCAGGCTCATTAACTTCCTGGCAGTTTGCCTCACAGTATAACTCCTTAATTCCCTCTTAAGAATACCCTTAAACAGCTTTTTATAGGTCTACCTTGGTAAATCTTAAATTCATTTTTTCTTTCTAGTACATGACAGCTAATAGCAGTTTGGTCCTCAGACTCACAAGACATAATAGTTGAAGTAACTTTCTCACCTGGTAACTGCAAGAACTTGTCAAACTCAACTTTTTCTATAACCTCATCACAAGGAGAGAAAAGCATTGACTCAAGTCCTCAGGACCGAGAGAGACATCCTATTCCTTGGCAGTGCCTTTTTCGTCTAAGCACAGTTTAGTCCAATGGGACAAAACTTATCCATAGGTGTTAGAATAGCAGATGTGGCCTTCTTCCAGGTTTCACTGATTCGGTTCTCATTCTAGTTGAACACACTGCTTATTCTTCCAGCAATGATCTTCCTAGCAAATGCTTAAAATTATGTCACTGCCTCATTTAAGATCCTTAAAAAGCCTCTGCTTTTTTCTACAAGATCTCTCATCATTTCCCTAATATTTTACACTTGTACAACAGTGTACGAAGTCATGGTTTCCTAGAGATAATATTTCTACACTTTCCTAACCATATAAACAAAGGATGCTCTTGTAAGCCCTTACCTTACGGTAGCTTCGTATGG
Organism: Hystrix cristata; assembly: GCA_004026905.1. Taxonomy (NCBI): domain Eukaryota; kingdom Metazoa; phylum Chordata; class Mammalia; order Rodentia; family Hystricidae; genus Hystrix; species Hystrix cristata. The sequence continues at coordinate 199,294 of PVJO010000611.1, read as the reverse complement.
AATACCTCTTCTTGCCATACCTCCCATTCCCAACCACACACATACACTGACTTTCCCTGGCTTTTCTAAGACCGGCTAACATGAGCTCATAATTCAGGTTACAGCCTGGACAACTCTTGGAGAGTTTTGTTGAGTTTCCTTAGGTTTCACGTTATACAATGTATCTGTTTCTTCTAGTAATTATATGCTCTTGGATGTTGATGAAAAGACTTTTTAAAATTGCTTCTCCAGCAGGCTTTCAAAAAAAAAAAAATCATCGAAGGATAAAGAAAGATGGGCCATGTGTCTGTAATGGCTCTTAGAAACCTAGATCTTGCTTAGGTACATATTCAATCTCACTAATATTTCTCTTGGGCAATTTAAATGTGTTCCTTGCCTTTGAATTACCATGTGTAGAAGATTTATCTATATGAAATAATATTGACATTCCTTTTTATGTTTACATGTTCTAAAATGGCACTTTGAGCAAGCTGGGGACAATCTGATTTATTTGAAACAGTATGAGCAGCTTAAAAAACAATACTATCTATGGAGAAGTAACTTCCTTCCTGCAATTACACATGGCTCAGCAGTGAAAGACGCTTCTTCAAAGAGCCATGATATTCTTTCGAAGAGCAAGCTCTTAACATCAACTACCACACATTGTTTGCAACAATTATAAATATTTATATTTATATCATCTTTCAAATTATAAAAACTTGTTTTACAAATATTCTCCTTAGCTTAAAAGTTACTCTTTCTGCATGTGTCATTTAGTTTTCACAACTCTATTAATTAAGTATTAATGTTATTACCACCTTATTTTCGGAACTGATAGCAATCGATAGTCATCCACGTTGAAATCGGTACTGCATTTTGCTTCTTCACATGGTCATCCTTCAATCCAGGTTCAGGTGCTAAGTAATTGCTCAGTGTATTTGGATCAAAGATTACAGCTGAAAACCAGAATTTCCAACTAAAAAAGTCATGTTTTCTTCATTTTACTTTGTCAGTTTACATCAAACTCATTACAATCTTGAAAAAAGTATGAGGACTTATATAACTTTGGCAAGGAGTTTCATCAACAAATAACTTTAAATGGTATGTCAATATTATTGAGAACAATCACTGTACACACATTTAACTTTGTACTTATACCAAATAACTTTTGCAAATGCTGGCACCTCCCAAAGTACCTCTTTTAGACTTACACACTAAGGAGTAGATCTCTGAATGAGAGATTGCAAGGTAGTGATTTTTCATGAAGAACATTCATTTGATAGTCTCTGTAAGGGACAGAAAGGAAAAGATTTGGGTAGCAGCAAAGGTGAAGTACAATGCAGTCACAGCAGACATTTCACCAGTCCAGAGACTGGTGGGAACCAGAGCACCCCAGCTGTCTCACTTCAGGCAAGGGAACTGGACCACCGTGCTCACTCTCATGTGCCCCCGGTTATGAGCCTTGCCCACACACGGCAGGCCTCGGCTGCTGACAGAGATCCGCTGAGAAGGGCTTGGCTGCGAGCCCTCAGCAGCCAGAGAACTGAGGGAAAGGGCTCCTTGCTAAAGAGAGCTGAGTGGCCGACTACTATATCAGCATTACCCTCATACTTAATGGAAGCTAAGTATGACAGAATTAATCACGTTTTTAAACAATGAATTTAATCTCATGTCAGAATACATTTTTCAGCATAGCTGTTCCTGTTCACCTTGAAATTATCGATTTACATTTTATATTTGTTTTCCACTCTGCCTCCTCCTTACTAAAACATAAATACTAAAATGTTGGAATCTCTTTGTTTACATTTGATCTCCACACGTTGGAAATGCTGTTGTCTGTGGTAGACACACAGTGAAATTTGGTGCACAAATGAATAGAAACAACACATCCATCTCAAATTACTAAACAGAGGTCATACACTAATTTCCAGAGACTTAAAGGGACTTTTTAAGAAATGAACTGACTCTGAACTCAGGGTGTATTCAGTTGACATAACAAGTGATACCTGATCTAAATCTGGACACTATAAATTGTTAACTGCTTGTTCTTTTATGATATGTTGTGACTTGCTTATATGAGATAAGACAATGAAAATGTAAAATATGCTTCAGGCAAAAGTTATGTTTTGAGTATTTTATGCAGCACATACATAAAGCAAACCCTACTCTTTTCATTGGAGTGCAGAAAAATACTTTATATTTGCTACATGAATGTGATAGCCCATCTGGACTAACGAGTTGATTGGATTAAGAAACACCTCAGAAATCAGTGAAACACACTTCTGATTGTGTTTGGGAAGATGTTTTTAAACGTGATTGGATCATGGGGGCACAAACCTCATCAGTTGAAGAGCTCATAAATGAATGACCTAATAGGATCCAGCTGGTAGGAGGAAGTAGGTCACCAGGGGCCTGGCTTTGAGGGGAACATCTTGTTCTTAGCTTGTCTCTCTATCTCTGTCCTCTCTCCTCCTGCTTTCTCCCTACCATGAGGCAGTCAGCTTTGTTTCTCCAAGTCCTACTGCCACACAGTTCTACCTGACTAGAGGCCCAGAAGCAATGGAGCCGAGTGACCATGTGTCAAAACCTCGGAAAGTGTGTGCCCAAATAAATATTTCCTCTTTTACATTGGTCCCAAGTATTTGGTCACAGGGACAAAAAGCTAATTAACACAATAGAAACCTTGTTCTTTTTGAGCAGCTAATTTGATTTATTCAATTAAAGACTCTAGAAATGTTAATGACTAATAATTTTCTGAACTGCCTTGTTTTTTACAATTATATAAGCCGTAATGAACTCTGATTCCATGGGAAACAAATAGGCGGGAACCTCCCAAATGGGAATAGGAGGGTTTGCTCGCATTTGAGATTTCCCTGTAGTTTATTCATAATAAAAGCATATCAGCATATGCATATTTGATAAACAAGGCTACAAAAAGCAAATGCTTCAGTATGCCTCAAGCACCTGTCTTCAGAAATGTCCAGCAAAGCCCTAAGGCAGAGACGACATTCAACTCTGTACTAATAATAGAAGAAAGCGAAGTTTCATTAGCTCCCATTTCCAGGGTACTTGTTCTCACTGGCAAGAAACGGCAGCCATGGATGAAATTACAAATGGACAATAAATACATACGTACATACGTATGTACTTATGTACATACAGCAAACAAAATTGTTCTTTACCACTGAAGAGCGTTCTTTCTGTTTACACTGTGCGCAAGGGGAATCTAATTGTGTTTCTTCACTATATCTAGATCTTACACAGATCTTCCAATTGAGGGAAATAATAACAAACCATCTTTTAAATTTTTCTGTATATATGGTTAGATAATATTCATTTTTCCTTAATTTGGGTCATTTTTAAAATGCATGATATTTCTGGCAAATTATGAATGACTTGACAGAAGTTGCATTTTTAAAAACTCTCAAAGAGATGTGCAAATTTTAAGAATTCAACACTTACTTCCTCTCAGAATCTGTCCCTCTTCTCGTGGCTCATACTATTCACCTCACCTCCGAGCTCTCACATATTGTATACCGACATTGCCAGCATATAGATTTTTTTCTTATTTGAGCTAGTGGAAAGCAGTTTGGATTTTTGCTGTACAGTTAGTCCTATCTTTCTCTAGATAAATTGTATGCATACCTGATATAATTCATACCTGAGATAGTCCAATAAGTCTTAATTAAAACATTCAAAATATTCTCCTTCATATTTCATGACTTTAGTTTTCCATTTCCATCCTTTCTTCCCTCTTCTATATTCAAAGCACCTTGCAACCTGACACTCTCTCAACCGTCTTCCAATTATTATCCCATGAAGTACTTGAAGATTTTCCTGAAAGTGAATTTGAGTTTAAGACCCTTCATTCTCCCAGACTGAACCAAATGGGACTGCATATTTTGCAAGTCAAATGAAACTGAATAAAAGCAGTGTTTTGTATGTTCAAGGTTATTAATGAGAAAGCTGAGGTGCAAAATCCTTGGTCCATGTTGGGTAAGCCTGGAGTGTGGATCAGACACCAGATACTTGTTTGATATACTCCTTGTTACTTTTACCCTGGTTGCTTTAAACATTTGTGGTACTTTCCACACCACCAAGGCATTGAGTGGGAGTCTCCAGGCAGCTACCTATTTCACCCATTTAGAATAATTACCCTGTTTCATGTAGTAAAGATATGAAGTAAATTCTTAACATTTAAGTCTTTAAGAATATACACGAAAAATACCTGCACGTCCCTTAGTCCCAGGGGACAAAACAGAGATGAGCTGTTACTTCCTAGTACCACCCCCTTCGAATATTATCCTCAAGAGGTAAATTTCAAACACACTGACTGTGACAGCTATTTTTGTGTGTCCTGCCGTATAATGTCTCACAAAGGCTTGTTGAATTGAATATAATGGAATTGAGCAAAATGTGAAACCCTAGTTCCTATAGATTTTTGTCAGATACATGCTCCCTGGTTGTATTTCTCTGTTCTCAAGATCTCAAATTTCCATCCTCAGTGTTCTAGCATGTTATTGTACTGATGCCACAAATTTAATGCTAAAACTATTCTTGGTTCATAAGGTCACGATTTAAAAATTAATATTCAAATTATATTAGAGCTGTTTCTATAAAGAAATCATTAAAATAAAAATATATGTTAAAGAAATTAATTTTATCCCTGACTAGACATTTGAAAATCCTCTTCTCTAATTATAAGAAGGGTCATTAATTATCTGTTGCCTCGCCTCATTCAAATCAATTGTTTTCAGAGAATTCAAATAAAGTCACTGATATAAACCATCAGCTTGAATATGCAAGACTAAACTGCTTTTTACCAGTTAATAACATGATTTCACCAAATCGATTTCTATATATGTTAAGAAGTAATCATTTTGGTAAATTAATTAATATTGAATAGTTCTGCAGTGTTCTTACTGAAATAATCAGTATGAGGCATTTTTTCCTTTCGTCTCCAAGTTTTATGTGTTCCTTCTAATAGGTTTGTTTTGTACTTAGAAGATGCTCCTATGTCAAAATATAAAATATTTGCACCTAATATTTCAAAATCTCAAAAATAAGGCTTACTAAAAGACCAATACATTTAAGGATTAGTTTTAACTTTTTTTTAGTGCAATTGAAAGAGGCTTCATACATACTAATGTCTATTATAACTGTGCACCTGAAATGTTAACCTATTCAATATGTTCTGTGTACCAGATAATTAGGACAATTCCCCCAAAGCAATGATATTAACTAAGGCTGACAGTAAGGGACTAATGAGATAGGAGAAATGAAAAGTAGAGAAAATTGTAGGGAAAAAATCTTCTAAATGTAAAGATCAGCAACAGAAATATGGAGCATAACTACTTAACCTAACCTAAACGAGGTCATAGAGTGAAAGTTACAACTCTTTTCCTAGTTACAGGCAATACTGCTTGAAGGCATATATAAAAATAATCATCAACTCAAATCATATATGTGTTAAATAACCAGTTGTGAGTATTCAAGTCTTCAAATTGAAAACTGCAAACAGCTGTGACTCCCTGGAGTTTTCTTTCCTTCAGTGCTTTGGGTACATTTTGTGACACAAGTAAAACCTTGTGGCAGTCACAAAAATACACAGCTTCAAAATAAACTTTGGCTATCTTGTGGTCCTTTCAGGATATGTTAAACATTGCTTACACTCACATACAAACAAATACTTGGTGAACACATCCATCAGTTGCTAAGAACTTGAGTTTGGTGGTGGCATATCTATTTAACTTCTCTCTCTCTTTTTCTTTTTCTCATTTCTTTCTTTTTTTTTTTTTTCTTTAAAGGGGTCAAATGCTGTCCTTCAGATCTGCTACAATCAGATGCCCTCAGTAGAATCTCTGTGTTCATCAGGAGAGGATGCATTTGCCACACAGACACATGCTTTTTGATGATCTGAAAAATGTAGCTGCTTCTCAAGGGCTTCTGATCCAGAGGTCTTCATTGCCAGAAATAGATCAAGAGAGGCTTTCTCCCCAAATTTAGACTTGTTTCATAAAGAAAGTCAAGAAGATTAAAAGTATTAAATCATTTTCTCACCACCAAGCAAAGCCCGCTTCCTATAATGTTTAGTAGGATTACAGGGAAAGTAGCTCTATTAATATGTTGTAATTAATAGTTCATTCCTCTGAAAAATGGATACATGGTCACAGTACTTTAAAACAAATAATGAAGCTCATGTCTCCCAGAGTCAGTGATATATTTCAGAATTAATTTATGTATAGAATTACTGCTAGAAGTTATTGAGACATTGAAGTATCAGGATTTTAGGGAAAAAATTTTTAAAAATACTTCAGATTTTCTTGCTTAAGGTTTGATCAATTTACAAAAAGATGAAGAAATGAATTGACACATAAACATGGGAGAATTGTGAATACTACAAAGTTACTAAAAATTAACTCTGGCAAAATATGTGCTTCAAAATTTGTAGAAAATACTGAATATATGTAACATCTCAACATTTTTACTTACTTTACTTAATGACAGTGATGGCAAAACAGGAAATTATCCAGTGCACCAACACCACACATTGATGCTACATCCAAAAAGGATGATAGGAAATTTAAGAGTCACTACTTAAAGTTACGAAATGTCTTTATCAATGATCTAGCCTGAAGAATGCACTCTACCTGAAAACATGAGCTGAATGGTTTCGGGATTTTTGCAGCCCATTCTCACTTTCTCTGATATCCAGTTACTTATTTTTGCCATATGCACAACTGAGATAAAATTACTCAACTTTCTATGTCTGGGGCAAAAGTCACCCCCTGCTTTGTTCTGAGCACTGCATCTGCAATTTGACTCCTCTCTTGGCATTCCATTATCTGTGAAACGAAGGCAATCAAATTTATATAATGAAAATATAATTCTAGATCGTGAATAATGATTCTATTCTTTAAAGTTCTTGGTAATAGTTGGAGAAAATACAAAAATAAATAGAAATTATGATTATTAATGGCAAAAATACTGTGTAGAGTTTGCAGAATTGGGGATTGTTTGATGGATCATAGATCAAGTCACCTGCCAGATGTAGAAGCTGTTGCAAATTAACTGAAGGGGAGCCAGAAGTTGAAGAGGAGACAGAAATATCACAAAGAGCTTTTAGTCACAGCTTAATATTTATAGTTTTGTTAGGCAGGGTGAGATTAGTCAAACTTGTCTAAATTGGATTCAAAGTGATACCATGTGGGTTGGATATTGGATCAACGAAGCTTTAACACTGTTACACTTTAAAAAATTGTCTTTAAAGTAAGTAACATATTGCTTTTTTATGTGCTGTTGAAATGTATACAATGTGAAGGTAATCTTTGAAAAAGTAAGGACAAAGGTGAAATTAAAGATCCTAAAATTCAATTAACTGATTAAATCGCGTAACTTTTTAAAATGCTTCATACTAATTATCTATACCTGACAGAGAAACCCAAGAAAGCAAAGATTTTGAATTTAAATTTTCATAAGTCTAAGTGCCTGATCTTTGACTATAATGCATAAACTGTCACATCATCTGAAATTAAGTATTCTCTGAATTCAATCACTTTTCATGACTCTTAACACTCAAATTAAGGACATAGTCTTACATAAGCCTAGTAGTAGCATTGAAAACAGTGAAAAATTGTTCTACAGGACGTGTACCTTACTTTAAAAGTATTTTCAAAAGTCCCTCATACTGCATATCATATAGATAAGTGGATGTTCATATATAATATTAAAAGCAGTTATAATCACAAATTAAATTAGCATAATTTTAATAAATGTAGTATTCCAATATTATTTCCTTATATAATGTCAGTTAATAGCTGTTTTACGGTTTTGATGAGGCTAGTCCACTCTAAACCAATTTTGTTTACAAAGAGTAAATAAAGTAGCAAATGAAATATCCTCCAAGAAATACAAAGCAAAACATTAATAGTTATGTGACATAAAAACTAAAAATTATTAAGCAAAAGAGTATATTTCAATTTGAGGTCTTTTTTTTTTTTTTTTTTTTTTTTGTGGTGCCAGGGATCGAACTCAGGCCTTTGTGCTTGCAAGGCAAGCACTCTAATCACTGAGCTAAATCCCCAGCTCCCTGAGGTCTTTTTTTTATCCCCGGAAATCATATTAATTCCATGGCAGATTATTAGAACACATTTTGATATTACATGTGTTTCCATTACATCCATTTTAGTATCAAAACTTGATCATATGTATTACACTAAATATTTTACACTTAAAAGAGGTTAGAAAATATTTGATAGGAAGTAGATTATGTGTTAGCTAATCACTAAGTGGCTCTTGATCAGAATGGAGTGTGGCTGAGAGGCTCTCACCTGGGAGAACTTACTGCTGTCCCGCCAAGAGGGCCCAGATGCATAGTTGTTGGACATTCTCCTTAGTAATAGAGAGATCTGGAGAAAACCAAATCATGAACATAATAAATGCCCAAAGCAGCTGGCCAGTTCACTTAAGTGTCAAACTGCAAAGTTTTAAAATCCAGTTAAGACGCTTCTGAAATATATTCTATGGAAACATATCTTTTTTCTTAAGAATATCTGCCTTCTGTTACTAGAATACTGTGTAAAGGAATCACAATCAGTCATAGGATAGATATTATGTGAAAAAAGTATCAATTGTCATGGTAATGTTAAATCCAAAAGACTGAGTCGAAATAGCATTTTGTAGTCTTTAACTTCATATATACGACTAAAATTTTAAGTATGATATGGAAAATGGCTAATTTTTAATTTTTAATTTTTAATTTTCCTCCTCCAACTACTTCTTCCTTTTCTTTCCCTTGTTCTGTTCAACTTTCCCATTAAATCTGTGGTCTTTTGAACAAATTTAGTTTCTTTCTTATTTGATCCTCGAAATTAATCCATCAGCCTTTTCTTGGAATGTTTTAATATTTTTCTCTGTCCTTTCAGTTACACTGTGTCGTATTCATTTTCCTCTTTCTGTTCTTTGCCCGGATCATTTCTTTCTAGAATATACTGCCTTTCTGTATTTACCTCAGAGGTTTTGAGTGTGAGCTGCGGATCGGAATTAAGGAATTTCAAAACCACCTCTTTGCGAATCGCAGACTTTCGTCCATTTTTCATTACTTGAAGGTGAATCTTGGGAAATCTTAACTTGAGTGAAGCAGAGGTGGGTGTTTTGTTTTGTTTTGACTTTTAAGATGCCGCAGATTGAACTCTGGTCTGTGCGTATACAAGGCTAGTATGCTACCACTGCGCTATATCCTTTTTGTTTGTCTCTTTGTTTTTTGGGACAGTGTCTCACTCTGTTGCTCAGGCTGGCCTTGAATTACTGGGCTCAAGTAACCATCCTGCTTCAGCCTTGTGAATAGCTGACACTAAAAGCATATGATACCATGCTTGGCTTGGAATTTTTTTTTAAATTCTGCTATTCACTCTGATGTTTAGTTAGAGTCGTGAAGCACTGAGAACCCCACCTAAATACTCTTGAGGACACAAGACAAGCGACACCTCTAAATTATGCTGTCCTCCATTATGACACATTCGGTAGAAAATGGGTCGCTCTATTTCCTTCCAAATTTATGCCCCATGCTACTACACAGCTATGACATATAATATTTTTGACTTTAGTTATTTGTGAGCATGATATATTGTCTGATTAGTCTTGTTTTCTTGTAAAATTCTGTGGTCACAGATTATGTTTTATGTATCTTGTTCATGTTGTGTCTTACATACTTTAGTTGCTAGGTTTTGCTATGTTAATGTATATTAACTAATACATTCTCAATAACTGCATATTTTCCAGGTTCTGTATAAGGAAATGTACTTGTTTTGCAATCTCCAGAATCATTCAATTTGACTTATCACATAGAAGGTAGGTTCTTAAACACATACGCCTAAGTATTTAGAGACATATCTGTGTGTGTGTGTATTAAAGATTACAATAAGAAAATAATCTTTAAAAAATGAAGGAAGAAACAGCTCCAAGGTAACCTATTTTTTTCATTGTATAAAATAAAAATGTACCATATCCAAATCTTAAGGGTATATGCATTTTTTTTTCTCTGAGTTTCATCTGCTTTGAATAGTACTAGGGTCAAAATAGATACTTCATAACATGTTATGGTTTTAAAGAGTTGAATAATGAGTATATTTTTATGTCTATCTAAAAACAATTATATTTAAAACAGAATTTTGCCTTTAGACGCAAATTGAATTTTCCATTCTGTGAAAGGACTAGTGAAATAAAGTGCGTTCATGTAGATTATAGCAACTTCCTTGAGCAGCAGTCTCAGCAATCTGAGAGACCATTTATATAGAGTGGTTTAGGTAGAGTCTTTTTGGTTAGATTACTTGACCATTGGACTATATTTTATTTTCAAGAGAATACATTTTAACAGAAGAACTATGATTTATGGAAGAGAATTCTCCAAAAATAAGATAAAAACTTGGCTTCAATCTATACTGTATGCCACACACTTTGTAAAAATGATTTTCTTTCCTAGAGTAAAATAAGCTTTACTTTACACCATGCTTATTCTAAGTCATTGCTATGGTAACTATGTATGTCTTGTAAAACTGTAAACAATTGTATAAAATGGTCAAGTATAGCCCATGTTTATAGCTGTACTAGTTCAGTTCAAATGTATACACAGACCATTTTTAATATTATCTTTACAAAGAAATATTTATTCATTTCAGATGGATGCTCAGAACCTTCTTCCAAAAGATTATGGTTATTTGTGTGTGGGTACATGGTGTGTAATTGGGGGGAAAGTGACTTTTCTTTCCATTTTCCAAAACAGAAAATGAGGTGATTATAATACAGACAACTAGAATCCACGGTTCATCCATATAATTATTGAGTAGTCTATGAAAATACGTCAAAAGCTTTTCTAAGAATTAGGCCCTCGGGTATAAAGATTAGCATGGTTAAATTGACTGCTGGCGATTTGAACAACCTCTAAAGGCTCTGCATAAAATCTATTGACAATGAAAATTTTCATTTAAAAAATGTGCTGCCATGGGCAATCCATGCTAACCAACTTATCGTCTCTATTTTTATAGAAGTTTGGAAGAAAATGCTTTTAAATCAGCCACACAAAACTCCCTGAATTTGTTATAGATTAATACATGACGATTTTGCCACCATTAAAAAAAAAAAACAAAACAGACATTATAGGAAGTCAGAGGGCAGTCATCTACCACATGCATCTAGCTCTGCTGATGGGTTTGAATTGATGGATTTTTTTTTTTTGTGGTGTTCATTTGCTAAATCCTTGAATGAGACAATGAAATGTAAGACTAAGGTTCTATCTAAGAATGTTTATTCCCAAGGAAAATTTAACCTAAAAGAACTCCTTATAGTAGAAGGTGGCTAACTGTTACTAACAACAACACAGTCATCCTAGGTTTTTATATATTTTTAAAATGTCATAGGATAACAGGAATATATTTAGGTGCACTCATTCATTAACATGTTTTCTAACCAGTAATTATTGTTACAATTAGAGTCTCTCACAGAACTTGGGAAGTACTGTTCACCAAAGAATATACTAAACAAGATAGTACATATATAATTTTTAATAAAAAGCTTGCTTAAGATTTACCTTTTTTATTTTTTATTTTCCCATTTCTAGGATTCTTTTCATTTACCTCCTTGACAGACAATATTAGTAAGTTGAGAGCAATAAGTAAGTAAAATTAAAAGATAAGAGTGTGGAAAAAAAGTCTAAACAACAGATTTTTGTAAGTAGAATGAGAAAGGTAAGGTTGTGAAAAATTATGTCATGTCATTTCTTCAAGGAGCAATGTACTCTCTGACTGTGTACATTAATTATCCAGGATATTGTCTCACTACTGTTGTATGAAGATTGAAATGTTGTTACCTTTAGAAAATGCTTACTTTTTATATACTTTTTGAATTAAAAACATAAGGTACAAATTACAAAAGCCATTGAGTAAATTTAAGAGAAAATTGTTGCTGTAGAAATTGCACTATATCATCTAGCTGTATAAAACTCAAAAAAAAAAAAACAACAAATTTCAGAATTTTTTCAAGTCAGACACCAAGGGTTTTTAATTACCTGAGGCAGTATAATAATGCAAAAAGGGACTAGGGATTTGGCCCAGTGGCTGGAGTCCTTGCTTTGCAAGCACAAGGCCCTGAGTTTGATCCCCAGCACCAAAAAATAAATAAATAAATAAAAGGATACTATCTGTAAATATCTCAAGCTAACAGAATCATAACATAAGCAATATGTTTGTTTAAAGAATATTTTATATGAGGAAAAAATTGTGTTTAATAGTTATGAGATTAGTAGATGAATCAAAATGCAGAAATATTATATATGTCTATTTTAATAAAATGGAACACTGTGTTTCATAAAATTGTACTCTGAAATTAATTCAGAAGGCAACTAGCAGTATAAAAAGTTTTGCATGAGTTGAATATTAACAAATACAAAAGAGTTTTTATAGACAATAACTTTTCTTCCAGAGGGTGTTAACTGCCAGTTTTAAAAAAGGAAAAAACATAACATTTTACTTCTGGTATGTACTTTAATGTGAGTTGACCAGACATTCTTATGATTTGAATAAAATTAGGGAAAAAGAAAATAAATTGAGAAACGGTAATACGAAATGTGATGGGGTACAGTTGTGAATACTCTTGTCTCATGATCTCTTCTTCATACAGAATTAGAATTCCCTCTATACACTCAGGATAAAGCCCTTTACATACTGAAAACAAAAAGGGGATTTTATGTAAGCCTATCCATTTTCTTCAGATCTGTTATTACAGTGGACTTCATACACTTACCAAATAGCTATTGAGCAGTAATTGCCTGCAAGTCTCACTACACAGGAGGTAAAACAATATAGAGCATGCACTCTTTCGTGTTTGTGGAACTCAGTCTCTGAAAAAATGAAACTCTGAAGTATGGAGTTAACGGTTCCAATCTTGGATGGGTTGCATGAAATAACATTGTAAAATATGAACTACTGACTCGAGAGTACTAGTAATAATAATGCATGATTCCTGCATCTATCATTCATGTATTTTACATTCTTTCAATTCAAGTAAATCTAATACCAACTAGCCACAGTAAAATAAACACAAAGAAGTAGATGGTACATTCACAATGATAACAAAGACTAGTGGATGAAGTTTTGGCTCAACCAAATCTGTGAGCAGTATGCAGGTGAAGAGCCCAAGAGTACTGACATGTTTGTCATGAAATCACAGTTAGGCAGTGAGCAACATGAGGCCAGCAGTAAAGACGGTCAGAATAAATAGTAGGCAAGTATTCATAATTTAGTTTTAGTTTATTTCTCCTCTGAAACAGATGTTTTAGTCCTCTAAATATTTATAAATTAACAGGCTGTAGATTATGAATTATCATTTTGAGGGACTATACTCTGATCAAATTATACCCAATATTACTGTTAGAAATAAATTATTGGGTATGTGTACATTTCAAAGACAAATATTTTAGTTCATTGAACTAATATGCTAGTTATCTCTGTACATTCAAACTTTCATTTTTAAGTTTTTTTAGATTTTAATATTTTCTGGTACTGAACCCAGGCATCATCCCTGCTAAGCATGCTCTCTACCACTGGGCTAAAGTCCCCTGTCCTCAGAATTTCAAAAGTCTAAAAACACCTGTTTCCATGGTAGTTCAGTTCTATATTTAGTAATACAATGATTATTCATTTAAAATATCATAGAATATTTAAAACAGCACAACTGTGTACAAATTTTAAAATACAATTTAAAATTTTTTAAATTGTCTTCCTTAAAACTGGATCCTTAATATTTAATTTTGTCAAATTGTAAAATATATTTCATTACCTGATCTCATGAAAAGAGAAATATCTGGAAAAAATAAATAACTTTGAACTCAACAAGTCCGCCCTTCATTCTTAACCTTGGTCTATTTCAAAGAGGTGTGTTTATGATGGGTCTGGACAGAATTTGCAGAAGAGTGGTGTTTATTCCATTAATATGTGGAACAGTTGCATGCATGCAGTTACAGTAAATTTCATGAGGAAATTTTCCTAGGTTAAGAAAGACACAAAGGACCTAGGGATATAGCTCAGTGGTAGAGCACTTATTTAGCACTTGTGTGGCCCTGAGTTAGATCCCTTGCCCTGCAAACAAAATAAGTAAACAAATAAAGATGCATGAACTAAATGAATTGATTAATAAATTCATAGAATAATACCTAACATAAAGCATTCAAAATGATACTTTTTAAAGAAAGAAACCCTGGGGTCGGGAGTGAAAACCTAATACTAACAACCAGAGACTATAAATTTATAAAATTGTGAATCCAAACTCAGATTCATTTCACAATGCAGCCAATAGACAGTAATGGTTTGTAAAAGTACGAAATGAACTATAAGTGGCCGCTCGGAAAATTCACAAGTGGAAGAAACAACCTGAAGCTGATTACTGCTGCTGCCACGACTCTGGTTGAATGAACTCTAATTTGATCTTCAAGTGACAATTTCACCAGAGAACAGCAATGAGAACTATATGAAGACAGCCATTTAAACACAAGGGTTTCAGAGGTGGGCTGACCTCATGTTAGTATCAGAAGTGGGGAGAAATCGAACGCATTTTCTAAAGAGTAAAATTCCAGAAACGTTCAGGACCTAGTTTCTCAGTAGCCAACCAAGAATTTTCAATAGACAGAGCAAATGTGAACTCGATGGACTGTCATATTCAAAGCAAACCTAGTGAGCATATGTCATTACCTAAGATTATACAAACCCAAGAGTTCATTAAACATGAAGGTGGATATAAAGATTTATGATCCTTCATATAAACATGTGTGGTACACCATGTGAAAAGTACCACATGATCTTATTTAGTATAAATATTTAGATACTATTATGGTTCAAATCTAAAACGTCCTCCAACAGTGTCATGTGTCTAGAAGGTTATTGGATCATGGATGTGCTATGCTCACCAGCAGTTCATCTGTTGATGAGTTCGGTAGCTAAGTGTGTATCTAGGAGGTGGGGCCTGATTGAGATACATCACTGAAAGGTGAATTCTTGTTCACAGCTCCTTCCTTCTCTCTCTGCTTTCTGGCTGCCCTCAGGTGAGCAGTTAGCCTCCACCATGTACTTCCACCTTGGAGTCAGCCAACCATGGACTGAACTCACTGGAAAATGTAAGCTAAAATAAACCTCTCCTTGTTTAAATTGTTGGTGTCAGGTACTTTGTCCCAGCAATGTAACTAGTGCAAACCTTAAAATTACACAATTCTGAGATCAAGATTACTAATAGAATGATGTCTATGCCGTGCTCTTAATTCCATCTTTGTTCTTGCATCCAGGGACATCTAATTTCTCTTCAATTACTCCAAAATGCAACCTAAATTGTGTCCTCTCTCTCTCTGTCTCTCTCTTTCTCGCTCTCACTCTTGTTCTAGCTCTCTCTTCCTTCTTTTTGCCTTTTAATTGTTTTATATACTGGTACGAGTTTGAAGATGTTTGGGTTGTCCTGGAGGCTTTATGATTTTGTTGTTTTGATTTAACTCAATAATAATTTAAAATTAAAACAAACGCATTCTACATCATGACCATTTTAAAACTATTTTCACTGAATTATAATTAACTGTATATGCAGAGATTGATTTTTAAGTTTGCACGAGTGGAAGACTTATTAAAAAATGTCAGTAAGGTAATATCTGATTTTTCCTTTCTTTAACTTCGTCAAAAATGACAGTTTTTTCCTCTAACAAAGACATCTTTACACTCCTTGAAATATTCAGTGATTGGTTTGCATATAAAACTTCCTCAGTGAATATTTATGAAATAATTGATTATATACTCCATAAAAGAAATTGTTTTTTACTTTCAAATCCCTTACTATGTTTAAACTGACACTTATATATAACTTTCATGAAGTGCCATGACTAAAAACCTGTGTGTGTCCACTACCCCCGCATACCTGAAAGGCAGAAAGAAGAGTCAGAAGACAAAACTGTTTTAGCAGATGCTGTTTTCCCTTTGTTTGTGAGGCAATAGTTGTTTTCCATTGTTGTGAGTATTGACATCTCGGTCCACTTTCTGTTGTTGTAAAAAATATTGATCCTGGACATTAAAGATAAGTTTACGGAGCACACAGTTAGAAGACTGGAAGCCTGGGATCGGCATCTGCTCAGCTCTGGCAAGGGCTTTCTGACTATATGGTGTGACTACTTCACAACATGGTGGGCAGTATCTCATTCAAAACATGTGCAAGAAGGAGTGATCACATGGTGAGATAGGAAACCAGAGAAATTCAGGGACCAAGTTTGTTCTTTTTACGACAAATTTCTGTCACAAGGACTAACCCGGGTCCCATGAGGATCGCTTTCATTGCTTCTCAGAGTGGTACACTCAGCGACTTAGTCACTCTTCATTAGGTGCCATCCCCTTTTAAAGTTTCCATCCCTTCAACACTACCACACTGGAAACCAGTTTTCCAGCATATGAAATTTTGGGGGCTCGTTCATACTGTTTCCGAATCATAGCAATAAGTCAAGAACTTCAGGTTCCTCTGAGAATCTCTTGTCACTTAACTGGAAATACCGTTTACTTGGAATCTGTGCTGGGAATTCAGTCTAAAGTTAGTCTGCAACTGAACCAATGTCTTCATTTAGCTCATTGAATCTCTTATCTTGTTTCCTTCACTCCTCTTTTTCTCGGGACATTCTCCTCAATCAAACATTTGAACAACTAGTTTCAGAGTCTGCCCATAGGAAGCCTGACTTCATGAAATCATTGCAAAGGCAACCCTTGCATTGCAGAAAGAACATGAACTAATCGAGATATTAGGAAAAATAAAGTTTAAGAAAATCTTGAAAGTACTTAAAATACAAAAATTCTTCACTAATTTCAATGATATTAATTAGTCCTTATGTAAAGATAAGTAGTTCTTAAGAATCCATGCCTTCTCATTCAAACATAATTACTACCCTCCTAGGGTCTTAACAATAATGTATTATGCTGCCAGTAATTTGGGTATATACTTATGGTACAGAAAATGATAAAAAATAATATCTCATAATCTCTATTTAAGAAAGAGTAAAACAGCATTTCATGGTTGCCTTAATTATCTATACACGTAGGACAAATACCATACAAGGCGATGACTAGAAGTCCAGTCTAAAGGTCTAATGATGAATGAGCCATTTTTAAATTCTGTTGTCGTTGTCCATATTCTTTTCTTTCCTGGTTGTTGACCAAAGGCCTCCCTGCCTGAGACCACTTTGGTAGTTTGCAAAGTATACAAGTCAAGAAAGTAAAAGAGAAAATTTTCTAGTGATAATGGAGTCACAAACTTTTGTAAGATAATTATAGAATTGATGCCCCTTCAACTTGCCCCTCAGGATGAACTGGATCTGTTCACGCCTGAGGAAAGCAGATTACACAGAGCATAAACACCAGGAGGTGAGGTTGGGGGGAAACCAGCCTAGAAGTATACTTAACAATGGAAGCTGAGACATTGTTTTCTAAAGGACATCTAAGCAACTATTTTATATAGATATTTCACTTTCACTAAAACAATGAAAATACCACCAAACTTCTAGTTTGTAACAAATGTTACCTAAAAATTTTGGATGCTTGTGGTCTGCCTAGATCTGTGTCCTAAAGTGGTTTCTAAACTCCTTTAGAGAAAGGAGGCGTAGGAGAAAAGAGGAAATATGTTATGTTTTTGAATGTTTTATTATCTGGGCTACATGTACAATGTTACTGAAATTGCAGATTAAGGCACTGAGATGAAGAACAAAGATTTATCATTTTTTTTCCTCCTGTTTTTATCATTTCATTCTTCTGCTTGGGACCTTCAATAATATCTCACAGGCATGAAAAGCAAACTTCTCAGCTCCACTGAACTCTACATAGGTCTCTAAGTGATTTAGCTTTTGCCTGACTCTTAAATCTTTTCCTGACCATCCCTCACCCCACGCTTGACCCAGCAACTGGCTGACCAGGATACCGAAGGCTTAATCCTCTTTCCTTCAAAGAGCTATGAGTTGGTGGATATTGTTCCTTCATAGTAAGTACCAATGTTTGTAATTACCTTCTTGCTTATTTTGCCTATTGCTGTCATGTGAATGAAGCTTTCAGAAAGAGGCAAGAACTATGATTTTTTGAATCACTGTCAAAACCCAGAGAAGTAGAGAAATGTCTAGCTTGTTGTAACTCACAACAAAAGTATTTTGTTTTGATTAACAGTGGTGAATTAATAACTTAATGTATTGAAATAGGAATGGATTCTTTTGGCATTATTTAAATTCATACCATGGCACATCTGTTCTATTTTGGCTCCCTTATATGTATAGTTAGTTTGCCTCTTAAAAATTCCAGTTTATATCTAAGTCTTTATATAATTATAATTATCTCACCTTCATTCTCAGAAGTACCCTAATTTGAATGATGAATAAATGCCCATCCTATTTGTGTCTCCTCAAACCTCCCTTTCCTAGTCTTTTTCTTCTTATTATTTTTCTTAGTGAGATCATCTTTGGAAGAGCAGAGTTTCGGCAATTTAAGGTACGAGATATTGAAGAAGTTACTTAGACCTCTGTAATTTATATTTATACCTTTCAAGGGTATTAATCACATCCATATTATAGGGCTGTCACAGTTTGTGAATGGGACAATGCTTATGCAGAGTCAGATACTAGGTGTTTCAATGATGGCAAAAGAACCATGTGACCAAAGCTACATGTAGTTTATTAAAGACATTTGTGCTGTATTACAGAAACATTGTATTTCCTCCATCTTTTGCCTCAAGACATGTGATAACCTGAATGAAGCTCAGAGAAAAAGTCAATTCCATACATAGGCAGCATAGTTTCTGAAAATGAGTTCTTTCTATGCCATCCACCCACTTGAATGAGCAAGCATTAAAAGGTATATCAATAATTGTTTTAAAATTTAATAAAATGTACTTGACTTGTATATTTAAATTAGAAATTTCTTTTACTTCTTTCAATATATATTTACAATCTCATTTATAATCGCTAATACAAATAATTGAAAAGTAATAATTATCACTTTTAATTAATTTAATGTTTGCTTTTCTATTGAGGAACATTGAGTATTTCTGGTAAAATCAGTTAATTTTATGTTGCCAGTAAGTAGTAGTTTGGCTACTTGCTTTAAAATAATATTAATACTCAGAATTTTTCTTATCCTAATTTGGTCACCAAAGCAAAGAAAAATATTAAGAAAAAAATATGAGAAGGAAATTAGAAAAGCAAATAAGCTCCCTAACCTCAGCTTACAAAGTATTTAGGTTAGAAAGCAAGAGAGCTTCTATTTGAAGCTCAACTACCCAAACCAATTTAAAGGAATGATGTTTTTAATTGAGGTCACTAGAGCCCAATTACACTGACATCCCCTCTCTCAAAACTGACAAGCAAATAAGCAAAAATACTTTAAGTCTCTGGCTAGATACATAAAAGTGTAGGAGAAGTAAGTCAAATGCTAGGGTAACTCATGATTAAAAATATTTATTAAGATATTTTATACTTGAGGTCTCATATTCTACCATTTGAAATAAGGGCCTTTATTTAGTAGCAACTGTTGAAAAGATCAAGCAGAGAAAACAGTTAATGGGCCAAAACGAGGGTTTTTTTTTTTTCTTTTTCTTTTTCTTTTTGTTTTGTTTTGTTTTGTTTTTTGTGACCTGGAAAGCTACAATTAACCAGCCTTTTCCTTCTTCTACAATTGTAAGTAGTAACAATGCTGCATAATGAGGAACTATTTAACAAGGGTGAATGATAGTGATGAAGTTTATCTCTTATCTATCAGAAACCTTAAAACATCTGGAATTGTTCAATTTGGTTCATATGGGCAATAAAATGGAAAACTGGTGTCTCGTAATTTAGTGACTTCCCGCTTCAGCATGTACTGTTTGCATCTTTGCAATGGATTTGATATGTGTTTTTGTTTTTGAATGCTAAATGGTGTTCATTATATAAATGAAATGAGCCACTTGGTGACTGTGGAGACATTGTTTCTACAACCGCCAAAAATTAGCTGAACGACTGCCATGAGTGATGATGGGGAACTAAGTCCTTGCATATGCTGAAAAAATATAAAAAATAAAGTCCATGTGTATTGCATGTCCTTCAACTCACAGCTGGTTAAGCCATTAAAAGTACCACATTTTTTTTCCAATTTGCTTCACACCAAATGGAATTTATGAATCTATTTGTAAATTTAACATCCAACTCCTTCTATTATTCACATTCTCTTTATTTTGTTTTAAATTTCCAAAACTACAATAGCAACACTTTCTCTTTCTGGTCTTCTATTTTATACTACTTTGTTCATTATTTTTTAGTAAATCAAACAAACATATGATTGGCCAGGGAAGTCAGTGAATAGTGAAAATAATAAATCTAACAAATTCTCAGCATCTTTACAGGGAGTTTGAGACAAGAGGCTGATGGTAGGTAAATGACAGATAATAGATGGATGGACACTCAAATGAGAGAAGGAAATCTCACACACACACAAGCACTCACACATGTATATACGTGAATACCATCAAGCAACTCTTGCGTAGGACAGAGATGTTTTTCTTCCTTACTGGTATCTCTCATATCAGTTTTATAATTTTTAACACTCAACGTGCTCTTTATATTAGACAAGTTAGTTTTATTTAGTAGTCTCTTCCTATCTTTTGAGATGATCAAATTGCTTTCATTTCTTATCCAGTGCCCAATTTTACCCATTTATCAAATGTTTTCCTTGGACACGCAACATTCAAGTCAATTTAATGACTCCTCATTGAGTAATATTATCACCACGGGTCCATCATCTTTTCTTTCTTAGTGTTATTATCTAAAAGAACACTTTTTTTGTTTACCTCACAAGAAGACTGTAAGAGTTGGATAGGTAGTAAATGTAAAAATTCTTGTTGAGTTGAAGTATACTTCAAAAAATTCTCTGCGAAGCCAAGGCATGAAGATCTCAAGTTTGAGCCCAGTCTGGAAAAATGTGCAACTTAGTGAGAATCTGCCTTAAAAATTAAAAAAAAAATAAAAATAAAAAGGGACTGGAGATGTAGCTCAGTACAAAGGTTCTGAGTTCAAGCCCCAGTACCGCAGGGAGAAAAAAATTACAGGCTAAGGTCACATAAGAGCCATGTTGTAAAACAAATCATTTCATTCACTTTAGTGAGCCATTCACATGTACATAATAGTCAAGTAAGGGAGAAAATAATAATTTGGTTTGGTTTCTTGTGTTTGCTGAATATATATATATTTTTGATGTAGTAAAATGGGAGGTAAATTAATCAAACATTCCTTACTGACTCTGTGCTGGGTGGTGGCTTTCATACTTGTTCTGTTAGAAACCAAATTTCTAAAAGCTTTCATATTAGATTCCAATTTTGTTCCAAGCCTTAGAATTAAAATGAAATGGGATTAGTTTTGTTATCTGTTTTTTAATTAAAGGTTATGAACATAAATGCAAAGCTTGAATGTAGTATAGACAAGATTATAACAACATATACATAAAATAAAATTGATTTATATGAAGAATCATTGTAGATACATGGGTAAGTAAAAGTTGCCGTACTCATTCATTTAATCAAATGCTACCCTAAAAAATGCTACCCTTTAAAAAATCTAGGAAAAATCTAGTTTTCCTAGATTAATCTTAAATGGATCAAGTAGTGGTCAGTTTCTAGCCTTGAAAATGAAGGCCTTAAATCTAAAATTATCACAACAGGATTCTGAATGTAAAAGAAAAGGAAATTAACTCTGATGTTAGTTTAATTTGGTAACAGACCAAGGTTTAGAGTATTATATGTACATGAAAACACTAAGGAGACATTTGGGAAATAGGAGAAAAATGGACAACCTTAATATTTTGAGACCCAAGATATTTGCATATTTTTCACAACTGTTTTGAGAATAACAGAGATTTGCACATGTTTTTTATATTAAAAAGAATTTCAATTGCCAATAGGAATATTTATAATTCTCATACCCTCAAAGGTGATGTAGTTTCTTGGAAGAATCAGAAATAATCATTCTGTTTTATAATAATTATAAAAGTCACAGGATGCAGCCTATTTTTCTGAATATTTGACTAAAAATACCTTTTCTAAATTAAATTTACAAATACTGGTATAACTGAAGTAGAGAATTTGAAGACTTTCAAAGCTACTTTTGCCAATTCTAAGGAAAACAGAAGTTTTATTGTGCTAGCTATTTATCTAGAAAATATATTAGATAATAAAAATAGACTGAACAGAAACTAATACTCAATTGAATTCAAATAGTTTATAAATATGCTTCTCAATAAAGAGAAGCAGGGAGTTCCTCTTTATATGTAAGAGTAACTCTTACATATAAAGCCTGGTGAAAAGGAAAGGAAAATTATATTTATATGAAAAATTTTCCAGTAGTTCTGAGTTAATGTTCCTCCCATATTTGTATTGTTTCATTACTTTACATTTTCTTTTCATCTAATAACAGAGTCATGATTCCTTGGGAGAGATAGCATAGTCTTTTGTAGGAAGCCCAAAAAGTATCATCATGAAAGTTTTGTTAAGTGGGTAAATGCTACCAATTAAATGATTTGGCTTAAACATGTGGTTGTCAGTTTTCTCCAATGTGAAAAAATCAAAAAGGTCTGAAGAGTCTGAAGTATATTGCTAAGGAATATTTGTTCTAATGGATTCAGAGCCTCCTAATACATATTCACAGAATAAACTCTAATTCGAATCATGCTTGTCATTCTATTTAAGGTTCAGAATAACATCATCTCCAAGGTTTTTGTGTCTCAGGGGTAGATTGCCACAACACGGGCTGGTGAAATTTGGTGAAATTGAATGAAGACATATGTAGTTCTACTAGGTAACCATTTTTTTTTTTTTTTGCTTAAAATTTTTTAAGAATTGTAGGTGAAATAAATCAGATACGCATGTTTAAATACTGCATTGTTTCCTTGGTGTGAGAAACTGAAAATGTAAATAATTACCAAAATATATAATAGATCTTGGGAAATGGAAAGGAAATGTTCAAATCAGAGGGGAATAAGAAGTGGGGAGAAGGAAAGGAAGAAAGGGACAAGCAAAAAATAATAGAAGGAAAAAATGGAAACAAACCTTTTGTAAATAAGGAGGAGACAAAAAATAAATAAATAAAAATAACGAGGAGACAAGGGACAGAAGTGAGGGGAGGGGAATGGGACAAAAACAAAGCAAGATGTATCACGTACAGGTACAAATTTCCTATGATGAATGTTATCATTATGTATATCTAAAATGCAACACTACAATAATAAAAAAAAAAGCCTCTGTGAAAGAACTCATCCAAAGGAAAAAAATTCTAAGGACACATGACCTAAAATTGAATCTAGAGAATTTCCCTATATTTACACACACTATATTAAGATAGAATTTGATTCCATATAAGACACAATGAAATAAACCTATACAGTGTTAAATAAAAATGTTTTCTGGTTAGTTATTTCTCTGTGTCTTCAGTTCATGTCTCTAGAATGAAGTAGGTATCAATTGGTAATGTGTACTGAAATGCAAATCTTTAAAAAAATTGTTCTACACAATTACCATAAATAAACCAAAACTATACTGTATTTATTATGGTTTAACAACCCATAAAGAATCTATGATAAATGATTTATCATCATGAAGATATAAACTAGGAAATATGTACTAGAATTATGTATTTATGAATGTATTTATTTAAAATAACCAAATTTCACAGGACATTGGAGCTTTAGAAACAAGATTCCAGGAAAATGGCTAATT
The DNA here is from genome assembly GCA_004026905.1 of Hystrix cristata. NCBI lineage: Eukaryota > Metazoa > Chordata > Mammalia > Rodentia > Hystricidae > Hystrix > Hystrix cristata. Next base: position 175,537 of record PVJO010000611.1, on the reverse strand, counting down.
CTTATAAGGGAAATGATAAATGCATTTTACTTAAGGCTTATTTTGGTATTTTGTTAATGGTAATTTCATTTATAGTCCAGCACCCTCACAAATCAGGTGCTATCAATTCTACCATAATAGAGAAATTGAGACTTAGAGACCTCCACTAGGTCATTTAATTCATAAAAATGCAGATCTGATACTCAAATCAAGAATGTTGATTCCAAATAATGTAACCCATTCATTCGAATGCTGGCAAGAGAATGAGATGGTATGTGAGTAGTACACAAGTGTAGCTGTCTCCAAATTAAACACGATGGAGAGTGGAATACTCTGTGGTGGAATGCTGGCCATGGGAGGTGAGAGAGGATGTAAGTTAAACTCAGTGATTAAATTTTTTATAATGGCAAAGCCCTTAGAAAGGCTAGAATTTAGAAACGCTTTACCAAGTTACCTGTTGCCAGATTCACTGACTTTTACTGAATTCACTTGTGTTAGAGCATTTCTTTTTATTTGCAGTGAAATTTTTGTTATAAATATCAGAATTTTAGCAATTAAAACAATAAGAATATTTTATAGAAGAGCTTTTTGTTCCGTTTTTAAAATGATAGAATCAAAGCATGTTGTAGAAACTCCCGCAGACTTTACCATGAGTCCTTACAATAGTCTTCGGTATGTAGGATGATAGTTAAGGGCAAAAGAAAATCTGTGAACCAGGGAGCTCTGAAAGCTCAGGAATATGTAGACACATAAGAATTAAAACAACCATGTTCATCGGCTTCTTGTGCTTTGTCTGCTTTGGTGTTGCTCCAGTCGTTAGACGCTACATAACCCAAGCTAGTAGGAGACCTATAATTTAGTTGTATACTAGTTCACATTATTATTTTTAAAAAAATTCAGCCACATTGAGAATTGACACTTGTGTGCATATAGCATGTGTATAGGTGAGTGGTGTGCGTATTACAATTATATTATATGTAGATGTTTTAAGTAACTTTTTATTTTCTAATCATTTGAAATCCTGGTTATTCTTAAGTTAAATGTACACATTTTCACAGGAAAAAAAAAAAAGGACCAGGGGCAAAAAGAGAGATGGTGGACAAAATTTTTAAAAAGAGAGAAAGAAAGAAAGAAACAAACAAAGAGAAAGGAAAGAGAGGAGCAAGCCAGAAGGTTCAGATAAGAAGTATACAGCAAATTGAGAAGTAAATTATAAGTGTTTTAATTATTTTTGTCCACAGGAAATGAAATCAGATTTTTAATTTTGCTCCCTTTTGTGCTTTGATCCCTTGATTAACATTTGCAAGCGCTAACTCACTCTCCTGGTGGAGGCGACTGTCGGCTTGTGCTGCTTCCAGAGCCTGGCGCAAAGTTTCCAGCTGTGGACACAGACAGATCAAAGCAGGTGATGGACTCTCTACTACACAGTCTATCTGGAATACTAATAATAGTCTGTACTACTTGTAAAGAATCAAGTCATTTTTCTCCACTCCTTCAAATAATCAGGGTTTCCTTGTACATGCTATTAATTGATTCAATATGCGGAAGGAATGTCTGAACTTTTCCCACGCCTTACACTTACTCATTTTTTATAATATACATTAGTCTACCTCCAGAGGTTGTTTTAATTCAAATCAGGTTTTTTTTTTTCATACAAATGGAATGGGTACAACTTGTTATGCTTAGTTTTATATGCTATGCATTTTCTTATGTTTCATAATTATGTGTATATGTGTCATCGCCTACCCCGTTCAATTTTGATGCTGCTCCACTTGCTTAGAGTAGAATTTCATTACCCATTTTGCCAAATATTGAGATTTTTACAGTGGATACTTGATAAACATGGCTTGCTCCTGTGAGAACCTTCTAAAGATTTTTTAACCCAGTAGCTCAAAGCATCCACCAACAAAAGATAATGTTCTTCAAACTTGCTACACTCTGGAAGACTGAGGTCTTAGGTTTGTTTAGTTTAGATGAGACAGTAGATGCCTTAAGTATGCTATTTGCATGTTTATAATTTATTCTCTTTTCAAGTAATTTTGGAAATTTTTCATCGAAGAAATTATTTCTATTGTTTGATCCTCTTAAGACTGAGGAACATGTTACTCCACTCACAATGTGCTGTATTCTTAATGCCTTTAGAAGACAAAAACCTTAAGGACCAATTCTTGTAATTCCAGTCACATATTATACTCATAAGATGTACAACAGCTACATGATTTGATGGTGGAAGAACAGAAAATAAAAAAGATGTGAAATCTGAATGTCTTCTCTTATGTTGTGTACAAGTTCAGTCCTCTAAAACTGCAGTAGGATTGGCGAGTACTGTGTGGCTGCCATTTGCATAAGCACAAGTAGATAGAATTGTGCTCTTTAAACTTCCTGTATGCCAATCCATGAAAGATAGTTTCTGCTGTGGGTGGACAAAGATTCTCTTCTTGATCAAACTGCATTTGACTAGGCTCCAGCATTCAACTCTGGCTTAGCCTGCTTAGTTCAGTTTCAGGAAGAATCCAATTGAGTCAGTTTATTGGAAAATCCTCTATCTTTGATATCCATCCAATTGCCCTCCACTTCTGATCAAATTCTTCAGTCCCGCCCTTGATAATTTATCAGCCTCACATGACAACAAGAATCTTCTTGAGTCTTGATGTTTCCTCATAGTAGTTTCCTCTTTGTTGTCCCCCGCCATTAACTGAAATCCCCATTTGTCCTTGGTATACTAGGAACAGAGCCTGGTCTATCTGCTTTACTGCAAAACTCCATAGCAGTGTTCTTTCTTGAATACAAACTTCCCGATCTTCCTTATCTTCATTAAAAAGAGTCAGGAATAGATGTTTTCTTTTACAATTTTTGATGCCCATGGCTCACAAAGGATCAGATTCATCCTGGTACCCCCAAATCTACACTGGGGACCCCGCATGTGTACCTTGTGAACCTGTGTCTTCACTATGGCATTTGAGTCTGGGATCCATTGGGGAGGACAGCCCTTGACTCTGCCTCCCAAGGACAGTCCCAAGTAATGGCATGGGCAGAGCTGGATTCTTGTGATATGGAATATACTCTACAGCTGGGTCAGGGTTCCACGTGTCTTTACGAAGGTCTTTCCTGGGCTGGAAGCCCTTTCTGGTACCTCTTTTGAGTGCGGTTCTTTCCCAATACCTGACTTGAAATTTGTTTCAGCCACTTTGTGAGGCCTCTACTCTATTTAATCCTCCTCCTCCCATGGGAATTTCTCTCTCAAGTGAAACTTCCCCTTCACACTAGTAGGGCACTAACCCTCTCAGTTGTCTTCTTGCTAGTATGGCTTTAGCGAGGGTAATACAGAGCTTTAATTCCCTTTTGGAAAACATAAAATCTCCGGAAGTAATTCTTAAAGACCTCTCCTTTACGTTACCTTGGCTCCCATTTTCCATCTTTTCTTCAGGGGCAGTAGCTCTTTTGTTGGGTGTTATGAAAAACTAAAAACTAACATTTAGAGAGCTAATTACTTTATATGCCACAAAAATTGCAATGAGAGAATCTTTGTTATCAAAAAAGGCTTTGAGTCTTCCCATTATAAATTTCTCATTTCCACCTCGAAGTTTCTGAGTTGACAGAGTTTAACTCTGGATCACTATTTGCTTGATGGTTCTTGTATGAAACAAATGTGAATTTTGAGTTTTTCTTTGTTTTTTTTCTATAAAATGACAAGTATAACACAAACGTACCATGGGATTGACTCAATTATTTTTCTTAAAATAATGTCAGTTTGATAGCTGGAAGCTTTTTTTTGCACCAACATGCATTTTAATTTGTGATTGTTTAATTTAAGTGTGAAAGAGTTTAAACTATGAAATCCGAATTATTTTCTTTCATTATGGCACTATTGGCAAAAAAAAAAGGGTACAATACAGATTTGTTACTTCTATTATTGGCAAAAGGATACAATGCAAATTTGTTACTTCTATTATTCAATATCCAGAATGAAACCAGACTCATCTTGTCTGATTCATGATTGGGCATCACAAGAGCAAGGAGAGAAACAAAATTTGGGGAAGCTGTCTATAACTAAGCATGCCCATGGTGCAGTGAAACACAAACTGAGTTCTTAAATCTCATTTTTTTCTTGTTATTCCAAATTTATATATATATATATATATGTGTGTGTGTGTGTGTGTGTATATGTATGGACACACGTACACATGTACACATATACATGTGAATGTAGAGCTAACACATTTTAATAGTCAAAACCCAAGATATTAAGAAAATAAATCAAAAACATTTGAGTAAACATACCCCTTTAAATTAATAAGGAATGATTGATACCATGTGATTATTATGACACTGAATGTATCAGAACAATCCGAAAGTTATTTTAGTAAGTTTTAGTATGATCTTTTCATCTGTAGCTTTTTAAGAGCAATGCACATATTCCTATTTTTCAAATGGTGGTGTAAACTTTAAAACAGGTATTTCTTTGGATAATGAATACTATTATATCAGAGTTGAAAAAACTTTCCACCCTAGTATTTTTAATCAACGTTCAATACATTATACTACCGGCATTTTAAAAGTAAAAGTCGATGCTGTAATAAATCTTTGACTGTTTTAATGAAAGCCTTTTACAGTACTAGTGTGTTGAGACTGTTGATTGAGACCATCGCCTTGAATGGATTAGCGTTCTAGACAGGTGGTTGAATCGTGGGGATGGAATACTCATCACGGATATTCATAGCTGAGTGTACTGTTGTGGGAGGAGCAGTTCAAGGAAGTGAGTCACTGGGGCCATGCCTGTGGGAGTCTGTCTCTCTCTGGTGTCCCTCCCGTGAGCTCCACTGCCTGACCACCATGAAGTGACCGGCTTTGCTCTGCCACACCCTTCCTCCATGGTCTTCCTGCCTGGGAGCTTGCAGATCTGCCTTAAATTGTGGTGCTAGGTAAATGGATGCATCTTGAGACCATATTCTTAAGTGAAATAAATCAGACACACATGTTTAAATACCACATTGTTTCTCTGGTGTGAGAAACCGAAAGTGTAAATAAAGACTAAAATGTGTTCTATTGGGAAAGGGAAAGAAATGTCCAAATGGGAAAGGGAACAAGGTGGGGGGGGCAGAGGGACAAGAGAAATAAGAAATGGAAGGAAAAAATAGAAATGAAGCTTTAGTAAATAAGGATGGAGGAGGGGTGAAGGGAGGGGGAAGGGAATGGGAAAAAAAGAAGCAACAAGATATATCATGTACAGGTACAAATCCTCTATGATGAATGTTATCACTATGTACATCTAAAATGCACCATTAAAATAAAATTTTAAAAAATTGTGGTGCTGGGTATCAGATCTCAGCAACAGGGAAGCTAACCAAAACATGTGGGTAATACACAATAGAAGACACAAAATACTTTGAACCCAAGCTCTTGAGACCAAGGGATCTCTGAAATAAAGGCTGTTACAGATGCTAATCAGAAAAAGGACCCTCCCAGGACAAGTTCTGCAACTACCAATAGCAAGGTGAGATGCCACTGGAAAATGTCCTCTACTAGATCAAGATCTGGAAGCGTTTTTAAAACTTTTTGAAAGAAAAGCATTTACCTCAAACATATGTTGACTTCATAAGTGAAACAGAGATAATATGAAGCAAGGAGGGATGTGAGTTAGGAGGGCAGCCTATAAGGAGCAGCTATTACTGCTTCTGTATTCATTGGGGTTAAGAGTTCAGAAAGTTTATAAGTAAAGAGGGTATGGTGTCCCTGATCATGAAAGTCATGGGATTTAAGTCACAGTTTCAACATAAAAGGTCTTTTTGTTAGTTTCATCTGTAGCTGTTGACCAATTAACTTCCTTTATTGTCCACTCTTCATCTTCCAGCCTTTCTAATTACATGTAGGACATCTGACAATTTTTCTTGTATCATACTAATCAAAATCAATACTTTAATGCTCCCTTGAGTCAGAACATACAAGCATGTTATATAGGTAGTTACATATATGTGATAATGTAATAGATTATAAAATGCAACAGGAAAAATTTACACTTCGATTATATCTTTGAAACATCATTTTTGCATTATTAAATCAGGTGGATTTGATTCTTATTTTATCTACTGATGTAAAATATTTAAAGACACTTGAAGCTGTCAGAGGACAAATGTTCTAAAGAAAACAGCAGGCATCAATAAAGGTCTTTAAATGAAGTATCTTCTTTTGTAGCCAGAGGTTGTCGTTAATGTGGAAATATTTTGAATTACCTTATTATAAGATATAACATTAACAGAAAGGAGATTAGAAAGCTTTAAGTTGCAAGCTCTTTAAAATTAAGCACTTCATAGTGTTTATCATTTAATCTCTGAAGTAATTTTCTCTTGGGATGTATCTAAGAGAAAAATGGTAACTAATGGGAGAGCAGACAGTAGAGAGCAGTAGATTTACGTGTTTGAAGAACTGTAATACTATTAACAGTCCTGCTCGTTCTATATTTAACATATATTTGCCACAGTTCTGGTTGTTTGCCCACATGAACACCATGTAATTCTTAGCCAAGCTCTATACTACAGAAAGTAGGGTTTGGTCCCAGAGCCAGGGGCAGCAGCACGGGCATTCCTTCTGCCACAGGCAGCAAAGACGCAGTGTCTGCTCTCAGCCACTGAGGCATGGAGAGCGGGAAAATGAGTGACTGTCAATCCCTGAAGAGATTTTTGAGTTTTACCGCAACCTTCCCCTACTAGCATTTTCTTAAACTACCTGGAATGCTGCTTCATCACGTTTGCAAATGACACATTGTTGACTAAACTGGTGCAATAAAAATGTTTATAAATTGAACATCTGAACTGAATTTAATGAAATTACTCATGACAGACGGAGTTATTAAATTCTAACTGTAAAAACATACACAAGTCTTTTGTAGAATTTAATTTAGAAATATTTGCCCCAAAAATGTAATGTATCTACATGGTTTGTCACATTCATCTCAAGGAAAATTCTTCTAAATAGATGAAAAGATTCAGTATTCACAAAATTGAAATTTCTTTTAAAATAAAACACAATTGGTAATTATGAGCCTATAATTCTTGTAGCATTTTTTAAGCATTATTGTAGTAAAATAAACTAAAAGAACAAAAACTTTTCTTACTGACCATACTAAATCAGATTATATCAATCAGAAATCTGTTGATTTGCAAGAGTGAGTTCTAGAAATTTCACTAAAAATGAACACCAGAGTTAAGGCAGTTTCTTATCTTTAAAAGCATGAAGAAAATAATTTGGGTAACTTATGCCTCTTGATATTCCTTCAGGTCGTTTCTTACACTTTATCGATTCCTACTATTAAACATTATCTCTTTTATACCAGTTTTCTTTAACCTTTAAGATCCTTGAGAGAAAAAGCTAATTTTTTTTTTTTTTTTTTTGGTGCCAGAGATCGAACTCAGGGCCTTGTGCTTGCAAGGCAAGCACTCTAATCACTGAACTAAATCCCCAGCTCAGAAAAAGCTAATTTTGTTTGCAAATGTATACCAAGAAGCAGGCACAGTGAGTTATCAATATACATTTCAGTGCAATGATGCATGGATGGAATTAAAGGTGCACGTACCAGTCGATGGGTGGTGAATGGACAATGGACAGGTGGATGGATGAGTGGGTAGATGGAAATGAATAAATGAATGCATGAATGAATGAATGTATAGATGTCTTTAAAAGAAGAGTGACATTTTCTCTTTCTAATCAGCTGTGTGTTTGAATACAGAGAGAATTCTTTCATTTAAAATTTTCATTTAAGAATAATAAGAGGGGCTGGGGATTTAGCTCAGTGGTTAAAGTGCTTGCCTAGCAAGCACAAGGACCAGAGTTCGATCACCAGCACCAAAAAAAAAAAAAAAAAAAAAAAAAAAAAAAAAAAGAATAAATAAGAATAAGACAAAATATCATAACTCAAGAAAGAATGATAGCTTTCGAGACTGTTTGTAAGAAACAAAAGTGTTGATTCTAATTTGACTTTTGGTAAACACACACACACACACACACACACAACTGTAGTATCCTGAGGGTATAAAGCTGGTCACAATTCAAAACAAATCACATAATTGATGGGAGAGCTCAAGTAAGAACAATAATAATGTGAAATCTATTTAAATAAATATATTTTCCTTGCATTGACCAATGGGCTTTTTTTTTTTTTTGTAGTTTGGTAGTCCTCAATAGGGATTCATTTTGCTTTCTCATGTTCTCAAAACGATATTGACAATATCTGGAGACATTTTTGCTTGTCATAACTTGTAGATGGTTTCTGGCATCTAGAAGTTAGGAACAGGGATGCGTTAAGATCATACAATGCACAGGATAGTCCCTCCCCACCCCAGTAAAGAATTATCTGGCCTAAAACGTCAAAAGCGCTGAGACTGAGATATCTTGTAATACGTAAGAATTAATTGTCAAAAAAATCCAAAGTTATTCTTCAAGTAAGATGTACACTAATCACGTATATAAAGGTTGTGTTTATGGACTTTCTACACTTCAAGTGTGAAGACTAAGTACTTTAATTAAAATTTAGTAAGCACTATTTCCTTCAGAACATTTCTTATGAAATTCTGTTTTCAGCCAGGTGTAGTTGCATATGCCTATAATCCCAGCACTTGGGAGACTGAGGCAGGGAGATCTGGAGTTTAAGGTCAGACTGAACTATATAATGAGATGTCAAAAGAACAAAACAAAGAAAAATTTCTGGCATTCTGGTTCCAATGATAAGAAAGTTGTATTGGAAATTTCATCCTGAAGTCCCAGTTAATGCTAAAATTTTATTCACTTATATTTTGAGAGGAAAAAATATAACATAATGAATAGTGTGTGTTTGTCTGATATGTTTTTACTCAGAGTGTATATAGGTTTTATAGGATGACTAAACGGGCACATATATTTTAGACGTAACACGTAACATTCCTATTACCTTTTATTTTAGAAGACATGCATACCTGCTGTAATAAATTGCCACAAGTTTATTGACTTAAAACAACAGAAATTTGCTATTTTATAGTTTCTATTAGTCAGTGGTCCAGGTAGGCTTAACTGCACTGGCATCTGAACTAAGCAGAAATCCAGTAGGGCTTCATTTCTTACTACATGCTGTGAGGAAGAATCCTCTTCCAAACATAATCAGATTGTTAACTGAATTAATTTCCTTGCAGTTGTAGGACTGAAGTTCCTTGCTCTGCTGGCAGTAGTGGCTGGACTTTGGTCCTTAGAGGCTGCCTCTGCTCCGTATTTAGCATGCTCACTGCGAAGCAGCCAACAGCCATCGCACATTCAGTCCCTTTTATACTTCAAATCTCTCTGACTTCAACTTCTGCTGTTTCTGTCTGACTCCAGCAGAATAAACTTCTCTGCTCTTATGCGATATAATTAAATCACGCCTGACCGGACAGTTCAGAATAATGTCCCTATTTTAAAAGTTGTAATCTTAATTACAGCTGCAGAGTTCCTTTGTCATGTAAAGTAACATGTTCATTCACAAGTTCCAAAGATGAGAGTGTGCATGTACCTTGGGTAGCGGTCTGCCAGCTAAAATAATATTAATTATTTTAAAAATACTTTTAGAAATAAAGAGAAAAGTTTTTCAAATTTTCTGAATGCTCATATATCCTGGATGCTTTTTCTCACATTTATACATACAAATGAATTTGACTGACCACTGAAGTAAACTGTTAAGTTTGCAATGTAAACATTACTTTGGGAGGTATCTTACCACTATAGTTAACATGAGTGATTGTTTTGGCACAAATAAAGAAAAAAAAAAATCTGTGTGAGTCAGACTTTCATCACTGTGACAAAATACCTCACATAAACAGCCTAAAGGAGGAAAGCTTATTTTGGCCTCCAGTTTCAGAGGTTCCAGTCTGTAGTCAGCCAGCTCTCTACTGCTTTTAGGCCTGTGACAAGGCAGAACATCACAGTGGAAGGAGGACACAGAGAAGAAAGCTACTCATCTCCTCAGTAGCCAGTAAGGACAGAGAGAGAGAGAGCCCAAGAGGAAAGGGCTGGAGCCTAGAGATAGTCTCCAGGGTCCTTTCCCCTATAATCCACTACTTCCTGCTGCCACTGACTCCATATAATACCTCCAGATTACAACCTCATCAATGGATTCATCCTCTCAATAAAGTTAGTGCCCTCATTAGCCAATCATTTCCAATTACTCCCATCACATGGCAAACAAACCAGCACATAAGATTTGGGCAACATTTTGAGTCCTAATTATAACAATATTCATATGTAATATTTGTTCTTTGTTAATCTGTACCTAAACTACTATGATTCCCCCCACCCCAGATACATTGCTATTAAGGTACTCAAAATATTGGAGGGGGTTCTGGGGTTGAAATTAGGGCCTTTGCACCAAGCTTTACCCCTAGCTCTGTTTTAAAATTTTGGATTTTGAGACAGAGTCTCTCTAAGTCTTTAAGCTGCCCAGGCTGGACTGGGAATTGCAATCCTCATGTCTCAGCCTCCCAGAGTTCTGGCATTCCAGATCTGTGCCACCTTGCCTGGTATGAGTTTCCTTTTTAAACTAACAATTGAACCACTGAGGCCGAATGTAGAGGCATCTTCCAAAAATAACTAAGCAAAGCAGAGGTCTAAGAGTAAAGAAAGAAAGATCAATAAATTCAGAAAACATGGTAAAGAGATGTATTATGGAAGGGTATGATCAAGAAATAGTGTCATGAACATGATTCTAAATTGATAGTACCCAGCACCAGTCCACAAGCCTCAAAATTAGGATTGCCAAAGTCTCCGATCGCGAATTAAATTTTCTTGATCTTGTAAGCCTAAATTTTCCTAACAAATTTAAAATTTATTTTTTTCTTTTTATGCTTGCTAGCAGATTTCTTAAGTGTGCTATTACAAAAATGTAAATAATGACAAAACAGGGAAAATGTAAACATTACAAGTAATAAGGAATTAAACGGACTACTACATTAAAGCAAAACTTTTAGAATAACTTTAATAGAAAATAACATATATTCTGTTAAGTAAAGCAAAAAAATAAACTTTTTAATGAAGATATATTCTAAAATGCACACCTATTCAGATTCATTCTATATTGCCACCTTCCTGAGAGGAGGGATTACTAGCTTCAACCGCTTGAATCCACTCAGCATTGTTCTGTTCCCTGTAGCTTGTCACATTGCCACAGCACAGTTTGATCTGATTTATAGACATTTCTAACAAGGGGATGAATATGAGGTTGACAGCTATAACTCACTGACTATTCACTGTAGTAAGCTTCCCATGCCATGGGTCTCCCACAGAATTAGAAATGAAGTGTGCTACCAGGCTATTCTACAAGCAAAATTTAGAGACAGAGTGTATTTCCAGGCTAACACCATCTTTAAAGTATCCAGTAAAATCACAGGTTCTGTCACCCTTGTGTACATAACCCAACTACAATAGGAGCTATCCCTTTAAAAAGCAGCAGCATCATGCATGTCTATTGCCCGAAGCATTTCATTGTTTTATAAATTCTCAGAAGATAACTAACAAAATTCTCTTCATGCTTTTCAAAGGTTAAATCTTGCCCATGTCTAATCTCAATCACTAACTTTTCCCAAATTATCTAGCCTTCATTTGTTCATGTTTTTTCTAGCTTCAAAGTTTTGCTTGTTATTCTTCCTGTGTTTACAGTGACATGCAGTAGTTTGGTCTCTGCCCAGCTATCTACTTACCCACTTATCCTTGGGATTGCCATCTCTCAAACACTGTGCAGGATCTCTACATATAGAGTTATTGTGAATACAAAATGTGTATTAGTAATAGTATTGGATTGTAAATGACTAAAAACCTAAATTAACTGACTTCAGCTAAAAGCCAATGTACAGACTGGTACTCCAAGATACTAAGCCTAGAGTCAGTACGAATGAATAGAACCCTAGATATTTCATATGCTCTGTGAAATGATGTGTCCATTTCTAGGATCGCACTATGTCTGCAGAAGGAAGTGCACCAATTGATGATGAGATGATCTACTTGCTAAACTAGAGGCTGAGATTTTTGTCTAACACAAATGAGCTGAGTGTAAGAAGGACAGACCAACCAAACCAAAACCACAAGCTTCTTACCTTAAGAAGAGGATCTGAAGACTGAGTGGCAAAACAATAAACATCCACAAGACCTGGTCCTTCGTACAATGTATAGCACAGAGTATGAACTCAACATACATTTGTGGAATGAGAGAAAGAATAGTGCCCTACAGAAAACTGTATATTTAAAATACCATTGAAAACTGATGACAGTGAAGATAAATGCATGTACAATGAAATATATCAAAGAAAGATGAAAATAAAGTAAAAAACTGTGAAAAATGGTCATATACACAAATTTTATAAAACATTGTACTTTAAACTCTATGTGTTGCTGAAGCACACACTATCTTTTAAACTATATAAAGAAATGAGTCAATACTTGATTTTCAATCTATGTACATAGAATTAAAATATAATGCAGTGTTTCTGAAGAGGAAATAGGCAATATTTTAAAAGACAGAGAAAATCTTTGATTTACTTATTTTACATTGGGTAAATATTCTAATAATATTTCTAAAGAAAAATAAGCAGTTTTTGCCAAAAATACGTAATAAAATCAAAAAGAAATAAAGCTGTTTATCAATGCTCTTTCTTCACTAAATTTGAAGGAAAGAAAATTTTGAAATGATAGTTTTTCTTGAAAATAATAATGTGTAAGGTAATGCAAATTCTCATTGAAAATAAAGCCACATTAAATATGAAACAAAAGTATATGTCCAATTTAATTATAATGAAATGAATATTCTGCTTGAAATGATTAAAATCTAAAGAGGGCTATCTAGTGGTAAATAATGGCTCATGGAAAGTGGCTTTTATTTTCTTTTTAAATTTTATTAACATTTATTGCAATGTTAATTAGATCCAAATTATAGCGTATATGGTATTGAAAGTGGTAGAGAGGCCCAATTGCATTAATATATAACTCCAACAAGCATGTGCTGTATTTCCAGGTACAGGGTATTTTTTCTCGGACCTTGGATATTAAAACATTTTACTCTCACTAATATTTAATCATATCTAAGAATTGGGACCTCTAACATAGAACACATCTGTTTCTGAACCTTTTTCTTTAGTTGGAGGTCCCTAGGCTTCAAAGTCAGATCAAAAACATTGATTATATGAAGTTTAAATTCAAAAATAAGGTATTTCTATTACTCCCTATCATATCTAGTTTTCTCAATACCACCAGTGTCATTTTCTTTGTCAAAAATAAAAAAGACTATCAATTATTTTAAAGGAGTTATTTTCAATTAAAAGAGAATATGCTTATACTTTCCCATACATCTCTATTTTCCTAGGGTTCAGCCAACCATAGAAAAGCAGCAGACTTAATGCAAACTTCCCTATAATTATCTGTGGTCATGAAGAACTGCAATTCAGTGGTCTAGATAATCTGAAAATCTAATGTAACCTGTAATATAAAGACTTTCTGATTCTCAGTCATTTCTAAGAGTTAATACTGTGTTAGTCTAGCTGAGTGACCCAAAGGCCATCTTCTCATTTCTCTTGAGATAGTCGTAGGGAATGCAAATGATGGTAAATGGCCATTAAAGCAAGCAGGAGAAAGAAAGCTAATCTCTTCTCTGGATATTTAGTTTCCAAATGATATAGAAATAGCTGCATATTATTCATCACATATTTTCATCACTTTGGACCCAAAACCTCTTTGAAGACACAAATGTAAAGAAATTATATTGGTTTATGGTATTATTCTATTTACTAATTTTCTAATACATAACTGGGATGACATAAATATTGAGATTAAGGATGGAAAGAGGAAGTTATTTGTTCTTCAGGGATGAATATCTATTTACTGCTGTTTCAAAATGATAATAAAATAGAATGTAGTTGTAAGTACATGAATATACCAAGCTTATACTGTATTATTCAGTTCATTTTCCCTAATACTCAACCAACTCAATCACCTTTTGGTTAAAATGAAAAGACCAACACAATGTGGTGCCTATGGCTTTGTGGAACATTTGGTGAAAAATGAAATTGTGTTCTTACTATAGTTCTTGAAGTTAGAAAACTTGCTGTGATTTAATGTTTAGTGTAAAACTGAATGCTTGCATTTTCTATAAAATCTAATGGAAAGAAACCTCTATACCAGAATGATTTGCATTTTTACTAATACAGTACATGGGTTGAAAAACAATTATTCATTTTTTTTTAAACTATACATGGCGTTATCTTAGCTCCTAGTGATGCAGCTGGATAAAATAAATCTATTGGTAGTATAAAAAGCAAAGAAAAAATAGGAAAAAAACCTATCTATATTAGAAGATGATACAATAATATACCTGGGGAAACCTCGAAAATCAATAATAAAATTGAAGATAAAATAAAAGCACTTGGTAGGTAGGATGTGGAAGACAGAAGCAAAATGGAAAATAAACAGTATAACACATGAGGTTAAAAGTATAAAAAATGAATAACACAGCCACACTGATGGAAGTGAACAATAAATTACTAATCCTTGGAAAACAATGCTTTGACTCTATAGTGTGCACCTGAAGACAAACAAATATTTTTTAAAAGCAAGGATAAAATAACCTTTAAGATATCAGGTTATCAATGAAGAGCCAAACTGAATTCAGTTTTAAATATAGATACAGACTGATAAATACAGAAAGAAATACAGGTGTGTTGTGTTGCAGGGGGTGGCTTTATGCTTGGGGAAGGGCCTAAAATTAAAGATACCCCCATAGCAATGAGTACAACTAGAACTCAAATCTGTATTTATAAATAGTATTTTTCAGTATAATGAACCCATATACCTCAGAGAAATCATTAATTTCATTCTGGAGACAGGGAAGATACGAAACAAAACAAACAAAAAAATCTCAATCCATCTTTTGTTGCCAAAAGTAAAGACATGCTCAGAAATGATGGAGTATATTGGAAGGACATAGAAATCAACAATAGAGATCTCCCAAGAGTCTAATCTGACATAATATGAACAATCAAATAATGGTATCACAATGGACTATAAACCACAGATTAAATGAACTATGTACATATCTACAATCTAAGTGATTAGGGAACGAATAGAAGTTCTCCTGTAGGTGGTAACATAAAGAGACACAACTAGTAGATGCAACGTGGACTTCTAGATTAGATTCTACACCAGAAAAAAGGAAGTTAATAAGAAAATTAGTGAAATTCAAATTGTCTTTAGTTCAGTTACTAGGACTTATTTCAAGTTTCTATCTCAAATAATTGTACTGTTATGCTGGTGAGAACTGTATGAAATATCTGTATAGAATGTTTGCCACTTTTTTCATTGTCTTAGTTAATCAACAAAGCCAAAACTTCCTTCTAGAGAAAATATATGAAATATACAATAATATTTATTTTGATGATGTGAGAGCAAAACAATTGATAAACCTGTACCATGGTCCAAACTCTATCCCTAAATTGCCGCACAACTAATTGCAAAACCAGTATCTATGAGGAAAAAATAAGAATATTTGTAAACAATATTCAATATTTTCATTGTTCGAACATCATATAATCCTTTACTCCACAATAAATTCTCATGATACGTGATACAACTTAAGCATCCCAATGGAGAAAAAACAATGGTTTATATTTGAAATATAAAATATTTTAGAAATTTTTTTGGAAGTAGTAGAATGCTGGCCCAAGGAAATGTTATAAGAATTTATACTGCATACTGGGTATAGCTTATTGAAAAAGAAATTATCACAAGGGACATCAATTTGTGTGAGTCGCTTTTAGAATAAAAAAAAAAAAAAAAGAAATTTTAATTAAACAAAAATATTCTTTAAGTCTTGATAAATGTTTTAGCACTTCAAATATTTAATTACTTACTACTTTCATAATTGTTTCAATATTTGGTTAAATGTAAATTTAAAGAAAGACAAATTTCTGTGCATGTGTGTGTGTGTGCGTGTGTGTGTGTCTCCACACATTCCTTCTATCAAAATAGTATCCATCCAATTACTAGTTGATCTCAATCTTCACAGCTAATCTGGTTCATACTCAGAATCTATTTTGAAATTAAGAGTATGAACTGGATTGACTAATCCAAATTTAAATGTATTTATTGAGAAAATGATTCAGAGCCTACCACTTCCAACAGAAGTGACCATTACTAGAATTCTTCATTCAATTATTTAGTTATTTTTTATATTTATTTATGGCAGTGCTGGGGAATGAATTAAGGACCTCGAGTATACTAGGCAGTCTCTCTACTGAGGAGCTACAAATCCAAACCTCATAATATTTAGACTTAAAATATTCAATACATCTTTGATGGAAACAATTGGATGTAGTAGATAAGGATATCACAAACTCAACACAATCTCTCTCATATACAAGTGCTTATAAAGTGTAGAAACCACCAATTGAACACATAGAAAATTAAGGAAAATAAATAAATGTTTGTTTTAATTTGAGGGGTACTGGGGATCAAACTCAGGGCCTTGTGCTTGCAAGGCAAGCACTCTAACCACTGAGCTAAATCTCCAGCCCCTGTTTTAATTTTTTTAAGTTGCAGTTTGAGGCCAAATTCAGAGATGTTAAATTAATTTTTATAGTTCCTGACTTTAAATTTTTGAAATATTTGTAGCTATTCTCCAAAATAGCTAGAAAAAGAAAACTCTTCTCATTTTCAATACTATTTTTATTGACATAATTTCATTTTTTCTATCACACTGAAGATATTCATGATTTGCATGATTTGAAGGGAATTTCTTTGAGAAGCTAAATTAGAGAATATTTTACTTAACTGAATTTTAAAATAGGAAACCAAACTTTATTCAAACAAAAAGTAGTGAAAAAGATTACCTTTTGAGTGTTCACCAAATGCCTATTTGATGAAAAGAAAGGCTACAGAGAAACGCAACAAGGAACATGTTACATTGTAAAACCACATCAAGACTAGATAAAAACAAGTGGATTGTAGCAGTTAACTTTAGCAGCTAAAAAGACATTACACATCCAGTGCCTGAGAGAGAGAGTTTTGCAACTTTTTTAGTTGATAATACTGTTTTTATGATGCCATGATACCCACTTGTATTGGATCCATATATATATAATTCTTAAATCTATCAATCAAATTTAAAAGTCTGGCCAAAAATCCCACAGGCTCAATGTTAAATTTCCCCCCATTTGTCAAGGCAGCTTATATTGAATTTCCACTTACATCAACCTATTTGTTTCACTAGCTATGCTGTATTTTATAGGGTTTTATACCACTTCCCAGTATCACTGAGAGGAGACAGAACAACAAAGTCATAGATACAACCAACATGCTTTCCTATGTATAGCTTATTACTTTCCTTTATTGAGATTTCTCAGGAAATTTGATATATACTAAACTTGTTGCACTTTACGTAGAGCATTAGAACACAGTTGACAGAAATTGTGAACATATCAGAGTTTAATAAAATATTTAATTTTTATGTGTCATATTTGAATTTTAAAGATTAGTATTTTTAAAAACACTTTGTAAGTATTTCAGGATAATTTGTAAAGAAGACAATAAATGAACTGATTTTATTTTTAGATTGTGAAATGTGTTTTTTAATATGTAAAACAAAAAAATCTTCAGGAGTCTAAATTGGGGTTATTTTTTGACCATAGAGACATAGAGATCATGAGTGGCTATAAAAGAGTCTTGTAAAATGGTACACATTGATATCACAGCATAGTTTTTCAATTATTCTAAGAAAGGCAAAGTTATATTTATTTTATTATACCAAAAAGAAAAGTTTTTGCATTTTGCCTTAATAGAAGGACAATGTCTCTCTTAAGTGTTACCATGCAGTTTTCATGCTTAGAAGAGACATTTGCAATTCAGTTGGGTTTATTGATGATCATTTGAAAATTTGTTTGACTTCAATAGAAATGACCATTAAATATTGTTTTAGGAATAAATATGTTTTATGGATATTAACCAAAAATTCTTTATATGAGAAATTATTTACCTCCTTTGGGTAAGTGTGTTAGTCAGGTTTCTGTCTCTGTAACCGATACCTGAGATAAATCAATTTAAAGTAGAAAAGGTTTAATTTGGCTTACGGATTTAGAGATTTCAGTCCATGGTCCACCAACACTCTTTTTGAGCCTTTGGTGAATAAGCACATCATGGAAGGGAGCACAAGGCAGAGCAAACCTGCTCACTTCATGGCAGCCTAGAAGTGAAGAGAAAGAGAGAAGGGCTGGAATTCCAATATCCCCTACAAAGGATTTTCCCGAATGACCTAACTTCCTCCCTGTAGACTCCATACCCCTCCCTCCTAAGGGTTCCACTACCTCCCAGTAGTAGCACAGGCTGATGACCGAGATTTTAGCAGATGGGCCTTTGTGAAACATTTAAAATCCAAACTGTAACAGCAAATAAATTAGCAAGTGAACAAACATGTTCACTGTGAACACAATTACATTTCAAACAATGTATAGCTAATGAATAATGAAGAGTAAAGCAATTTAGAGATGGAGGAAAATCTATTTTTAGCCAGCATTTTATGAACTGCGTTTTGTTATTGTTGATGTTGTTGTTACTGTTGGTTGTTTTGTTTTGTTTTGCTTTGTTTGAGACAGGGTCTCACTATGTAGTTCAAGCTGACCTTGAACTCATTGTATAGCCCAGACTGACCTCGAGCTCACAGTAATTCTCCTATCTCAGCTCCCTGCATGCTGGGATTACATGCTTGTGTCACCATGCCAGGCCACAAACTGCGTTTTGTGAAATTTCTGTCACACACAAATATTCATGTCCTCTTTCTGTATCATTAAACCCCATGTTCAAATTATTCCATTCATTTACTCTTTCAACAAAAAATTTGGGAATTTTATTCATGGGAGACACATACATGCAAACAGCACACTGTAAGGTTTACAAAATATCCATAATCACCTATTCATTCAAGCAGAAAGTATATATTTACTTACTTATACCAGGGACTGAACTGGGTTCTGAAGACAGGTTAGTAACACAGAAAAAGTTTCTATGGAGTTAATGTTTGTTATGGCTTGTATCTAAATATCCCCCCAAAGTCTCATGTGGGCATAGGTGGGGCTTTTCAGAGGGTGTGTGGTTGCTAAATCAGTCCACTGATTGGTTTAGCATAGTTCCATCTGTGGATAATGGGAAGGCCCACCCTGGGTGTGGGTGGCATCACCTAAAAAACAGGTAGCCTAAAAGGGATAAAAGGGGAAGTAAATTGCTGCTGTTGTTGCTTTCTGCCTTCTGCCTGCCCAGGCCAGCCATGGACTGTTTCTCCTCTGTGATGCTCCTCTGCCATGCCACTCTGCCTTGGAGCCAGCTGACTATGGACTGAAAACTCTATGAACTGTGAACTAAAATAAACCTTTCCTCCTTTAATCTGTGGGTGTTGGATATTTTGTCTCAGCAAGAAGAAAAGTAACCAAGACAATAGTCTATTAAGAAATTACATAATTTTAGAGAAAAAAGATCTTCAATAAACCTATATGACAACAGAGTATTAAGTTTCCATTATAGAATGGCACCTAATGTATCAGTGGAGACATGTTATCTGAGGATTTGTCCAGTTTCTGGAGATTGCTTGGTCTCCGGTACATGTGGTGGTCAAAAATGTCAACATGGTGATAGTGGTAACAGAGGATCTTCAAAATGCGTTCCTGCCTGCCATTTGCTGAAAAGTCTTCCAGAATTTGAAAACTACCTACAGTATTCTAAAGCTGCAGTGACAACTGAAGTGTTTTCAGGGGAAAAGGTAAAACTACTATTGATACACTTTTCCTGCTTCTGTAATATATTGGGGGGTGAGACAAATTATGATATTTTGCAAGTTATCTAAAGATCTACAGTAAGTTTCCTGAACTCTTAAATGTTTTAAAACCTTAAATGCTCCAAATGTATGTGCCTTCCCTATTGTCCTCTCTTCCTCTCTACCCTCTGTGAGCCCCAACAAGGCCCATAATCTCTTGCTTCCTTATAAACTTCTTCTCCTTCCCTAGTCTAAGAGAACTTAAAATGGTCACGAGTAATTGGAGGGATTTAGTGATTGCTGCTGTAACTGGTTATATAATTTCTATGTAGAAAACTCATTACTGCATAAAAACAGCATCTCATACTAAAAGTCCCCACAAAAATAATTAAGAAAGTTTGTAACACAGCAATTCTAACTTAGACAAAAGGCTTCAGAGATTGTACTGGAAGATTCAGAAGATGTTCATTTAGAACATGGACCTAAAGGATAACTAGGAATTACAGAAACTAGATATACTGCATGTGTATGAGAATGTCTTAAAAGAGGAAGAAAGTTGATAATTTTGAGTAACAGAAAGGGCGTGAGGGGACAAGTGGGAGAAAGTGTTAGAGGCGAGGCTGTTGAGGAAGGGAAGTGCCATATTATAAGGCCCATAAAGATTTTCTTAAGGATTTTTAGTCTTTACCTTAAAAGCAATTGAAAAATCATTAAGGGTTTTAATCATGGAAAAGACCCAAACATATGTGATTTTCCAGGTGATTGTTAAACAGGAGAATGAATTGAAGGGGTTCCAAGGTGAATGCTTTTTAGCAGAAACCACTAAAAAGTTTAGTTCCTTTCGCACACCAGCAAAAAGCAACAATAAAGCCTGTGAATAGAGGCAATCTGAATGTTTACTAGGTACCAAAAACTAAGTAGCTTAATGTGTCATCCTACTAAATACTCACAAAACATTTAGCCTCATTTTCAAGGTGAAGAAAATGAAAGAGATTTAAAGAATTCAAATCCAGACAGCCTGCTGTCAGAGTTCACATGCTCAGCAAGTGCACTGTTTTTAGGTAAAAGAAAAATCACTCAATAAAATACCTTTGATTCTCTCACCCTGGCAGTCAACAGCAGACATTTGCAAGGTGGCGATGAATAATTAAAATAGACGCTAAGGAAGTAATTCTTCATGTAAATATTAAAACATCTATAATGCAAACCTAATTACAACTAATGGAAAATTAACATAATTTCCAGAAATGTTCTTGGCAAGCTTCATATTTACTAATTGACCTATTAAAAAGTTTACTCTATAGTAATAATGATCTATCTTTGCAATATATTGTCATTGCCTCATATTTAGGTCAAATTACTGAATTTAAAGATTTTGCACATCTGTTTGTTAAATCCATAAGTCATTACATTTTGAGAAATCCTATGTGCAATACTAAAAATTAATCACAATTCACATGTTTGTTAAATATTTATCTTCTGAAAATAAAATCATTTACTTTTTCCAAAATTACCATGTCTACTTATGTTGTTCATTTTTTCCCATCTCATTCAGTGTAGGATAAAGGTTTAGTTTCCTTCCAAGTCAAAAGAAATAGAATTCTACACGAAGGATAATATTTTATAAGTAAAATGATTCCCTGTCATAAATGCTTTGTATCATAAAATATTTAGAATTACTAAGTTATACCATTTTACCATTGCACTATAATCCATCAACACAGGAAGGGCATCTCAGAGGTGTTCTTGTTTAACATCAACAATTCAAAAGTGAGTTCACCAGTGCACTTGCTTTTTGTGAATCTTCTCCCCATGATGTCTATTTTAGTTTCAAATTTAGAGGAGGTAGTTGTATTTGCCTCTTAAGATTTAGTCTTCCTTCCTTTTAATTTTGGAATAGGTGATGTTATGAATTTAAATTTAAGTAGGAGAAACTAGCAAAAGAAAAATATTAACATATTCATTGAGAGAAAAAAATAGAGAGTAGCAAATTTCCTGTACTGAGTCAAGTGTTTTATAATTGATTTAATTTTTCTAGTAATAATCAAACTTTACAGCAAAGTGGGTCAATATCTAGAAGATTTGCTAATTCAGTTTTCATACAGACACACACAGAAATCAATATTTTTTATAAAGTTAAAATATATAGAAAAGCATAGTATATAACATATACAACTAAGAAACCGACATTATTTTATGCTTGTATAAGATCACTTTACTTTCTAGGGAAATAAATCAATGCAAGTTATATCATAATTTTCAATGTTATTCTTTCCAGTCATATTCTCCAGTAAAAATAATTGTAATAAACTTTGAAGATGTACCTGTTTTTATATTTTAGCATGTTTATCCCAACATTTATATTTTTAATTGACAAAATAATTTCAAAACTATTTAAATGTTCTATGCTTGTCAAGTAAACATATTTGTCTTTTATACTAATGTATTTTCATACATACAGTTCTGATTTATAAAGTTGTCTACTATATAATATTCTATTATTTAAATATGTTAATGGACATTCATTTCTCTTCCAATAGATTTGAGTTACAATATTTTAAAAATTCTATTATAAATCTTTTGGGGGATATATGATAAAACACTTTGTAACATTTCTTTATGGCCTGTCCATAAGTAGACATTGTTAAGTCATAGCGTATATGTAGTTTCAACTATATATATATATATAATATATACACATGTATTATATATGCGCATATATATAAATTTTTTTCTAGAGTATTTTACCAATTTACCAGATTGCCTTTTATTTCTTAATATCTTGGTATTTTTCTCTTGAGATTGCATGGCTCAGTTTTATGTCTTAGATTATCTATTCCTATAAAAGATTAAAAAGTGATGACTACATTTAGAGAATTATGCATTTCTTTATCTCTATCTAGATTCATTCACAAGGTTATCTCATCCAGTCTAATGGCTTTCAATACATTTAATATTCTAATGATTCTCAAATTTATATCTCAATTCCACACCTCCACATCCATTGAAATCTTGGTAAACTAAAAACTCAACAAGAATATCCGAGAGCCTTGCCAAATTCAGTTTGTCCAAAGCAAAGTTCCTGATTTTTTTCTTCCCAAACCTGCTCCTTTAACAATCTTCGCTATCATAATCAATGGTAACCTCATTCTTCTGATCTTGTCTCCAACCATCTGAGCTACTTCTTTTTCTTTTATATTCTACCTTGAATTGATCATCAAGCCCTGTTGTCTCTATTGTCAAAATACTATAAATTCAATATTCAACCACTTTGTAATACCTGGGCCATTACCACTGACAAGTACCATTGAAAAACCATCATCTCTTCCCTAATTGTTGCAACAGGCTCTCGAATTGTCTTGCTGATGTTACCCTGGTTCACTTGCAATCTATTCTCAAAACAGTAATGTTGTGCTGGAACAAGGTTCATGTTACATCACTCCTCTGCTCAAAATTCTGCAACTCAATCTAATTAAATTCCAGAGTCTTTGCATGGCCTTCAAAGTCCTGCCTGATCTTGCCTACATTGCCTCTTGGACCTACCTCTTCTATAACCTTTCCTGTCTGTGTTCATGAAACTAACTACCACTCTGCCCTTCTCACTGCTCATGGAACCCAACAGAAACATTCTAATGACAGAGACACTATTCTGCAGCTGTTCACCTGTCCAGTTCCACGAGCCTTTAGTTCTTTACTCAAAAACCACTTCAGAAAAGGCTTCTAGCTTTAAATACAAAATCTCAATAACCTCCACATGCAACATACACGAAGTATCACACTCTACTCTGCATTATTCTTTTCTCCTTAGTAATACTTATCGGTATGGATATGCAATATAGTTCACTGGCTCCTCAGCCCTATCACAGTGTCTGTCATGTAAGAAGCATCAGCAGTGAATGTTTTTGGATATAGTAATAAAGTATATATCTTAATGAAAATTATAGTTTTACAATATGTTATAAACCATACAACATTTGCACTTAAAATAGGAAAAAATTACCTATTTTAAAATGTTAATTTGAAATTGAATTTCTGAAGCCATTTCTTCATATTTTATTTAAATTTTTATTAGTACATATTTACAGCATGTTACATTTATAGTCCATGTGTGGAGTTAGTATATGTACATAACACATCTGAATTCCTTTTTTCATTCCCTTTCCCACCTCTCCCAGCTCCCTCCATCTCTGGATCTCCTTCCCATTTGAAAAAGATCTATCTCCCTACTTCTTAATATCTATCATTTATTTTGCTCTTTATTTATAATTTGGGCTTCCGATATTTAAATGTATGTTTCTGATTTATTTCACTTAATATTATGTTCTACAACTAGAGGTTCCATTTGACCTGGCTATTCCTCTGCTGGGTATCTTCCCAGAAGTATTAAAATCATCATATCACAGTGATATATGCACAACCATGTTCATAGCAGCACAATTTGTAATAGCTAAGTCTTGGAAACAACTTAAATGCCCAACAACTGATGAATGGCTAAAAAAGATGTGGTTTTTCTACACAATGGAGTACTACACCGCCATAAAAAAGGATAAACTAGAGTCATTTGTATATAAATGGATGTTCCTGGAGAACATATTATTAAGTGAAATAAATCAGACACTTATTAGTACACATCGAATTGTTTCTCTGATATGAGAAACCATAAGTGTCAATAAGGACAAAGGGGTAGAATAGATATTTTGTTTAAAAAAGAAAAAAGAGAGATAGTATTCAAAAGAGAGAACTAGATAGGGAAAAGGGGGATAAAGAAGAAGGTTAAAAGAAAAGTAAGATGAAAGGGAAAAAATGGTAAAGTGTAGCTACACTTGTTGCAAATAGGGAGGGGTGGGTGAATGGAAGGAAGGGGAGGGGAAGGGGGGAAGAGGGGAGAAAACCAAGATGTATCATGTACAGGTACAAAATAACCATGTTGATTATGAACATTATGTATATGATGTACCAATACATGTTCTTGGTAAAAATAATAAAAAAATTAAAAAAAATATTATGTTCTCAAAATGCATCAGTTTTCCTATAAATGAGTCAAGGTTATCTGTCTTTATGGCAGACTAATACTCTATTGTGTAAATACCACATTTTCTTTACCCATTCATTTGTTGGAGGACATGTAAGCTGTTTCCAAGATTTATCAACTATGCATTGTGCACCTATAAACATGGTATTCATGTATTTCCTATGAAGTATAGTTTTAGACAAATTACTATTTATTCTATAAGTATCAGAAGTTTTAATATTTTTAAATCATTGATATATTGCTGCTAAAATGGAAAGATGGCCATCTGCCCATTTGAGTATAATAAAATGTTTTGCATACTAAAGTAAATATTTAACTAGATAGACATTGAAACTTTTTCAAAATGTTACTTGACATTATCCAACTAGAGCAAATGTGTCTGTGATCTCTTAGACAAAGGAAATCTCTCATGATATAAATAAGGCATGCATTACTATGGTCCCTTTACTTTCTGAAAAATAATGCTTATCCAAATACATTTTACTTTATATTTATGTAATACAAATTTAACAATAACAGCAACTTTTCCCTAGCTAAAATTATTGTCAGTGAAAACATATATGTTTCAAGACTCTGAATGCATCAAGTAAATTCAGAACAGATTACAGCAAAATAGATACAAGTTGAATTTATTTGAAAATGAAATCACTTAAAATACCTGCTGTGAAACAATCATTAAAATATAGTAAGCTCTGTTCTTTGGTTCAGTTTTGCTCACAGTATCTAACTCATTATAAATTTACCCATATTTTCTTTAATTTAATAGCATTTTCTCATACTCATCATCTCCTGCCTTTAAAAATAAGTGAACCACAAACTTTTGATTATGATCTCGTAGCCATAGAAAATATAATCTCAATTTAAAATTAACTCTTTCTCTTTAGGTTGAAAAAAATGCTTTGAATTGCATACCTTCTCTTAACCACAGGTGATATTTCATAAGTTTAAAGTACATTTTTAAAAAAGGGTACTTTCAAATAATTTTCCATGCCTTCATTCAGCAGGTAACCCAAACCTTCATAATCCCCAAATGCTGCACTTCAAAGTTATGCTTGGGAAAAAAATATTGAAAAGAACAGCCTCTCTTTCCAGTTGATTTAAAACATCACTAGCTTATTTTCAGTACACATATGGAGTTACTTTTAAAAAGAAATCTTGGAATATTGCCAGACTACATCCAGGAAAGGTTTTTCTCCAGAGAGAACTAAAATTCATTATCTGAGCTTTGGGACAACCATGTTTCTTCAAAATTTGGACACGTCTTTGTTCCTCCATGATTAGTGATAGTAGTCTGATTTAAAACAAGAGACTACTCAGTGTGTAATAGAGTCTGAAGAAACCAAATGATTGAATTGTTTTGAGCTGAAATTGATTAGCAATTATTTACTTAACTAAAGTATTGGCTTGCATGATGATAATTTTAAACTGAATTACTACAAAAATATAACTCATTAAATGTTTGTAAGTAACATTAGGTTAAAGTTAAATTTTGGAACATTTGTTCTTATTAAACTGTTGGCTTCTCTCATTTAAATTTCTCTGAATATTCTTTTCCAGGAGAAAAAATCACTAATTCTGTGGTATCTGAGGACAATATAGTTACTTTATTATTGTTATTAGAAATGATTTCAAACACTCATATCTATTTTTATGTATAAAATGAGCCAAAAGTAGCAACAAAGTTACGAATTAAAAGAAGAAAACCAATATCAACATATTAATTTTAGAAATAATCAATAATATTCCACTGTAAAACATTACAAAGTGGCAATTATTTTCTAGATTAGTTATATGTTTTTCCAAGGCACCGAAGAGTTTTTTTTTTTAACTACTAAAATGAAATCCTCATAAATGAAAATGAAGACCCTACGAATAAAACAAAATTAATATATATTAATATAAAACAAATTAAGTAAATACAGATCATGCTTTCTCTGAGGAAAACAATGCTAACATGTGTAGTGTGTGTGTTTGCAAAATTGAATAGGCTCCAAGAACATCATTTTTAAAATACTAATTTTACACATAACAATAAGTATATTTTATTGTATGCTGAATAAAGAAGCTAAGGATCTTTATTTTCCTTGCTTTTAATTAGTGAGAAAAAATATGTTGAACAGAAACTGTTTAAAGTAGGGAAGAGAAAGGAAGGCAAGCTGGGGAACATTTTCCATCACATATGCAGATTACACACCATGGGAGTTTCTGACCACTTTGATTTTGTCCACAAAGAAAGCCTGGACACACCCTGTGTTGCATAATTTGATAAAATCAGGAATTATGAATTTAATGATGAATTATTTCAAATCAAACCAAAGCATAAGCTTTCCCGTAGAAAAGTAATGGTAGAGCTGGGCAGGATTACCTCTGTAAAATGAATTAGAATGCTGTGAACTGCAATATATCAGCGATAAGTCTATCGTGTTTCAGAACTGCAGCTATTGGAGAAATGAGTCTGAATCACTTGAGCATCACAAATCCTAGGCCATATTTTTATTTCCAGGCTTTCCCTTGTGCTGCTTCCAAGTATGAAGCTCCAGTTGATTTCAAAGGCAGTGGATGAGACATAAAGGAGGAGTAAGGATTGTTCTACCTCAGCAATTCATTATCCCTCTAAGGCCACCGATTTTGAAAGAATCTGGAGACCCTGGCATCTTAGCAGAATAGATCCAGCTATTCTTTTCTACCTTGTTCCCAGGAGGTAGCACAAGCATCTATCCAGTTTACCATAGCAAATGATTCTCCATGTCCAGAAAATTACAACACTCTTCCTCTCTTCACTCTAAGGAGCCATAAAAGCTAAATTAAACATAACTGTCTACAGAATTATTTTCAGCAATGTTAACATTTCAGGGGAGGAAATCAAGAGAACAATATAACTTGAATACATTTATAATATTAAATACTGAATTATTTTATAACATTTAGATATCAATGTAACCTTATTAATTTTCTATTTATTTTTAAAAATGACTTCAATTTTTAATCTTAAAGTTGTGCCATTTAAAAATATTTTATGGTTGTAGTATTGTAGTGTAAAGGTATGTATTATATTACTTAAACACGTGTGTTTCTGATTCTCAAAACTGTTGGCTTTTTCTAAGTAATACTTTTAATATCCTTTCTACGTAATACACTTTTCCTTTGAAGATATTAATTTCTGTGTAAATAAAGTATATATTTATATTCATTTATAAGTCTCGGGTGATTATAACACACTAATAATATGTTTGGTGCCCTAAATATTTTAAACTAACCTACATAGCTGTGCTAAGATTTATCAAAATGAACAAATCAAAATAGTCTTATAAATTTTATTAATTCAAGTATCACTTCCTTCAAAATCAGTGGCAAGAAAATTATTAAAAGGAATAAGTTGAATTAGAAAACTTTGGATGTATGTAAAAGTAGTTAACATTTATTGAAAATAACATTATGAAGTGACTATACTGTTAGTATATACATCATTTTGTTTACTTATTGCAATAACCTTGTGAGACAGGCATTATTCTTGCCCTGTTTTTAGATACTGAAAGAGAGTTAGAGATTAGTAAATTACCCAAGATTACCAAATATACAAAGTTGCACTTGGACCCAGATATATCTAAATTTTAAAAATTTATGATATTGACTGTGTTTTACAAAATGTTCTGGGGCTGGGGATTTAGCTCAGTGATTAGAGTGCTTGCCTTGCAAGCACAAGGCCCTGAGTTCGATCCCTGGCACCACAAACAAACAAACAAAAAATGTTCTTGACTGGGAAAATAGTTATGATTTCTAGGTAAAGAGAGTATAGTTCTTCAATAAATGCTTATTTAATTGTATTTATGAAATACGTCTTATACTGAAACTTTCATCTATAGGCCATGTACTGAATACTAGCAAAGATAACCAAGCCATGGTTATAGTCCTAGGAGAAGTAATCTTTTATTTATTTTTTATTTTTTTTTTATGAGAAGTAATCTTTTACAGTGGAGAAGTAATCTTTTACAGTGGAGATGCCTTTTTCTACAAAGGGCAGAGAGTATATTTTTAGCTGTGTGGGCCATACAGTATCTGAAAAAGTAATTGTCTTTGTTTTCAGCAAGAAATTTGTCAGAGAAAATATACAAATGAATGAGCATGGCTGTGCACCAACAAATATTTATTTATGGATATAGAAATTTGAATTTCATATCATTTTCAGGTACCAATAACTATTATTTATTTTCCGATTTTGTTAACTATTTAAACATGCCAAAATCTTTGGCTCCCAAGCAAAAATGAAACAGGCATCAGGCCACATTTGGTCAGTGAACCTCTGTACCAAGGTTGGCGATTCCTGCTCTAGAACTGCTCTGTCACCATGGAAGCCACTAGAAACATGGGGCTACTGAGCACACAAATTTAGCTAGTCCAAATTTAAGTGTACTGTAAGTATAAAATACAACAAACATACTAAAGAATTAGGGTAAAAATGTTAACATTTCATTTAAATTAGCTTTCGATACATTGGGGTAAACATTTTATTAAAATTAGGTTCATTTGTTTTTCACTTTTCCTAGCACCTGTCTTAGAAAATTTAAAATCATACATGTAGATCTATACATCTATATATACATACAAAATTTTAAAAATCTGAAATGTTTTTAAGAGATGACAATATTTGAAAGCAAACTGGAATGTACTAGATATTTGTAATAACATTTTAATGATTTATTAAAAATTGAAGTAGAATAAAATGTCATTAGAGAAAAAAATTTTAAATGTTGATCAAGGTTTGAAGGCAGAATGAATATTTGAATATTTTCCAAACTGAAAGAGAACTAATACATTTTAGACAGATATGTAGCTGATTAGTGTATGTCTGGGGAATGAGAGAGTTTTCATTCCTGGTAGAAAATAAAACATAATAGGAAAATTGACAAAAGTGATGCTTTACAGGTCAGCCAAGGTCAGAACACGAGGGACTGTACTGGCTATTCTGAGGATTTTAAACTTTATCCAGAAGATGAAGTCACTGACAAACTTTAATGAGGCAATGACGATCCTGGTACAATCTTCAGGACATGTGACAGGTTAAATGGCTACCGGGAATGAGGCCTGAGCAGTCTCTCTGTCTCTAGCTTGTCTCAGTGGGCCAGCAGAGTGTCCCTCGCTGCCTCTCTCTTGTTTTGTATTTTCCAGCCTCAGACTGAGTAGCAGCTGAATCCTCCAGATCCCCAACATGATGATGGCCAGTGTAGACTCTTCACCCTCTGACTCTGTAAGTCTACCTAATAAATCCCCTTACATAAATATATATATTTATATATATATATTAATTTATATCATTTATATTAAGAATGAATATTCCCTGTAGAGAGAATGTTTCATTGATGTGAAAGCATTTATGACTATTAGAATTTTACCTGTTATGAATAAAATTAAAGTTATGAACTGTTTACCATTCTTCCTTGAGCAAAGTCACCACCGTATTTATTTTGAGGAATTCTAACTAGTTAGCAAGTATTTTCCAGTGACGACTCTACTGTGTGAACTAAATAAATCTGTGGTGATTAGGTGCTTCTAAGGATAGAATCTCTGTTGATGGAATGGTTAACAGGTATGAAGCTACATTTCATGATGGCAGGCAACTCAGAGAGTTTGTAACTTCAAATGCCAACAAACATCTCTGTATGGCATTTCCTACAAACTAATAAGCCAACACTGGAAGATTTGTATGTCTTCTCCATCTTCAAAAATAAAGATAATGATACACCACATATTGACTATTGTTATTCTCTTATTATTTTGTTATGAAAAATTTTTAATAAAATTTAAAAAAAACAATGTTTCTTAGCTGGGTGTGTTGACATA
Source organism: Hystrix cristata (assembly GCA_004026905.1). Classification (NCBI taxonomy): domain Eukaryota; kingdom Metazoa; phylum Chordata; class Mammalia; order Rodentia; family Hystricidae; genus Hystrix; species Hystrix cristata. Next base: position 144,917 of record PVJO010000611.1, on the reverse strand, counting down.
CACTTATAATCCCCACACCCTGGGAGGCAGATGCAGGAGGAGCATAATTTTGAGCCCATCTGGGTCAACATAGTGACCTAGTGAAACCCTGGGCCAAAATAAAAAATCAAAATAGGGTTGAGGATGTAGTTCACTGTGAAGACCCTGAGTTCACTTTCCAGTATTACACCCCAAATAATGTCTCCTTCCCTTCTGTTAGTAACACAAACATGTCTATCTAGCACAGGTTAAAAAACAAAACAACAACAACAAAAAAAAACCCACATCATTTTGCTCACACACTAACTATAACTACATCTATAAATACTTTGTCCTTCTATGTCACTTTCAAACCCTTCCTATCTTTTTTTCCTGCAACCATTTTCTTGTTTTCTAACTGTTCTCATTGCCTTTTTTGTCTCCATTTCAGGTCTGATATTAGGGTTATCTTTTTATAAAACTTGGATTTTCCTGACATGATGTGCAGGAGAAGTTTATCAGAACGGGCTTTCTGTAGCAGGCACCCAAGGGCAGGAGCTGAAGAGGAAGGGAAAGAGAGCTACCTTCTGAGGTTACTGAATCTACTTCAAAGATTGCAATTTTCTTTGTTTTCTGTTTTGGGACATGTAAGATTTCCTTTGATGAAACAATTTCACTGCTTAGAAACTCAGCCAAGTACTTCTTTTTCAGTCAGACTTCAAAAACACTTGTCCAAGTACTTGTATTTGTCTGACTTCAAAATACTTACTCATCTAATTTTCTTTATCTTTCACACCTCCTACAATTAAGGTATAATAGATGGCAGAACAGAAGATTCTGTAGAGAAAAAATAAAATACAATAGATTTGAAGGGCATGATTTATGAAGGGTTAATTATGGATTTTGTAGTTCTGAGTCTACTGGACGGTTAAGGGAAATAAGAAAGAGTTATAGCTGAGAGTAATAGCTGTAAAGACACATTATTAGCGAGAAATGAATAGTGATGTTAGTCTCATCTCTAAACTTGGAAGTACTCAGGAATACTATATCCTTTACCTTAATGTCTTGTGTATTGTCAAGATTATCCAGAGAAATAGGACCCTTAGAATATGTAGAGCGACAGGTAAGATTTGTAATGAAAATTGGCTGATACAGTCATGGAGGACAGAGAGTCCCACAACATGTCATCAGAAAGCAGAGAGCCAAGAAAGCAAGTATAGTAATTCATTGTAAATCCTAAGGCCTGAGGACCAGGAGCTGTATCTAAAGGCAAAGAAAGATGAGTACTTTAGTCAGAGGAAAGTAAAACCAAATTCACCCTTTCTCACCTAATTCAGCCCTCAATGGATTAGAAAATGTCCACTCAAAATTATACAGATGGATCTACTTTACTATTTTACTACAGGGGTCCCCAACTCCCAGACCCCAGACTGGTATTGGTCTGTTGTCTATTAGCAACAGGGTTATATAGCAGGAGGTGACTGGTGTGCAAGGAGGCAAATCGTCATCTGCATTTACAGCCACTCTCCATTGCTCTTGCATTACTTGAGCTCCATTTCCTGTCAGAAGAATGCAGGCATTAGATTATTATAGGAGTATGAATCCTACTGTAAACTGCAGATGGAAGGGATCGGTAGGTTGTGCACGCCTTGTGAGAATCTAATCCTGTGATCTGCTGCTAACACCGGTGAATATAATTGTTATGTATTGCAAACATATACTAATAAAAACTAATCCTCCTCACCCCTGTTTATAGTAATATTGTCTTCCATGAAACCAGTCCCTGTTGCCAAAAGGTTGGGAACCACTGATCTACTAAGTCAAATGGTACTCCTTCAATAAACATGTTCACGCACATGCTAAACAAACATACAAAGCCAGACCAATTATCTGAGCATCTTTTAGCCAGTCAGTTTCACACAAAAAAATCAATCATCACATCTTATAAGGGCCTTCAATAGAGATGTGTTTGATACATATTCTTTAAACTAAGGGAAGGGAGTAAATTAATGCTGAGCTCACTGCTGAGAAATCACCTGGATGGGGGCAGTAGCCTCAGCAGCTTGTCCTCTACACTTATGTCCGATGCTGGAGGAGGGGATGGGCTACTGAAGCACTGCAAAGCAAACCGGAAATGAGGCTGTCTTACGGGCAAGAGTGTCACAGAACGAGTCCTTCGTGATGGATTTTGATTTGCCTGCAAATGTCCTCCTAGGGGAAAAGCTTACCTTAACCAAATCTCATTATCAAGGAATATGGAGCCACCTGGAAAATAAAACTACCTGCTCCATCCCCAGCCTCTCCTGTCTCCTTTCACTTCCACTTTGCAATGAGAAACAGGGGCAGTCACTGGGGACACTGGGCACCGAATGGCCCTTCTCCAGAAAGACTCTTCCACTTACAGATCACATCAGAGATTTACGTTTGCTTAGGAATAAAATTTTGATTGATATGTTGACCTGGAAACATTCTAATTTCTAAACTGTATTTCTAATTGGGAATTTAACATCATTTAAGGACTTCTTTTTAAATAAAGAATTAGTAGCAAATTCAAAGGAACTTTCAATTTTGATACAGTTCATACACTATGTACAGTATTTAATATACTGCTCATTCAAAGTTTGCTTAAGTCACAAAAATAAACACATACCTTTCGAAGAATGCGTTATACATTTCTAGTTTTCCTACCCCTGCCTTTCAGTAAATACTGCTGACAAACTCCACAGACCATTTTTGAGGTCAAAGTGTTCCAAAGACCATCTGTAACCTCATGTCCTTTATAAAGAAACTCTACTTCCCTGACAGACTTATTTTCGGAGTCATTTGTACACCTGTAACTCAGTATGCAGCTGTCTGAAAGTCAACACTACAGTCAGGTGATTGAAAGCAACGGTACACGGTTCCATCCTTCAAGAAGTTCACAATCAAATGGAAGATATTTATAAAATATAGAACAGAGGCTCAGAAGAGGAAAGAATGTACCGTTTTAACCTTTTTTTTTCTCATTTTCCAAAGACAAATGAGTAGCCACAATTGTCTTCAAAAACTAAACATATAATACATTTGTTATGGTTTCGATCTAAAATGGCTGCCAAAGCCGCCTGTGCTTGGCGCGGGGGGTGGGGGGTGGTTTACAGGTGAGGGGCATGAGGAGGTGGGATGCGGGTCGGAAGGGGCCGGTCACAATGGCCGCAGCCCGGAAGGGTAGCTCTCCGCGCCCGGCTCTTCTCCTGACTCTGCTTCCGGGCTGCCAGGACGTGAGCAGCTTTCCTCGCCATCCCTTCCACTTTTTGCCGCCTCTGCCTGGAGCCAGCCAGCCGCACAAAGGCTGAAATTTCTAAAATGTGAGCGAAAATAAACCTGTTCTCTTTTAAGTCGTGAGTATCAGGTATTGTGTCCCAGCAAGGAGAAACTGATTGAGACAATATTCACCTTCATTTCATTGTAGTAATTCTCATGAGAAAAATATCGTTCCTCCTCTCTAAATTGGATGTGTAAAAGAAAAAATAAATGGAGTCAGTTTTCCACTGAAGACTGAGAAAGGAAAAGACAAATCAAGGCATTTCAAAGAAAGTCAACAAATCCCCACTATTCAGTCCATTCCTTGAAATGTATATTCTTCAACTTCAAACCACATTAGAGTAAGATTTCCAAAAAGCAACCATAATAAGTAATATTAACAACGGTGTTTCTTGGCTGGAGCATATGGCTGAACAAAACTGACTCTCTCACCTGACAGAGAGAAAGAGGAAGGTGCTGAGGCCCCATCACGCGCTTCAAGGGCACCCTTCCCATGACCTGCAGCCCCACATCACCTTCCAGTAGCACCTGGACAGGGACTAAGCCTTTAACATGCAAGCCCTGCACGGGAAAAGGAACTTAAAATCCAACCTATAGTTTGGCAAGCAGTTTTTGTCTAACAGATTATTTTTAAAAAATTGTTGATCTTTCTTTTCAAATCAAAAACATATAAACTCTACATACTGGAACTATGTTGCTAAAGATACCCTACGTCACTTTGCTAGCAGGCAGTTTTTAAAAATGGAATATCACAGGGGTAATTATAAAAGAGATATTTGGAAATATTGAAATATAATCAAAAATTACTGTCTTTAAACTTAATTAATCGAATACTGATTGACCACTCAGTGTGTACCATGAGTAATTCTACTTGCAAGAGACTAAGTGGTGGGAAAAAAAATGACAAAATTATCTTCCCTTCAGGAACTAATATTTTCATGAAGAACCGATACACTTTCAGGGAAAATGTTAAGATGAGGACACTGAAGAGCACACTTGTACATTTTATGAGAAAATTTTCTATTAATGTCATTTTGAGTGTTCTTGGAATGTCAAAAATAAGGACTTTTAAGCATGAATCAACTTTTTATCATGGTTATGAAAGAAAGAACTTGGATACAAGTATCTATGCCGATGTGTACTTATCCTACTTAAACTGAAATCACTGGGAAATTTCAAGAATATTTTAAAGTACCTGAGAGTCAGCTCTTCATACGCTCGATATTGTAAGTTGAAATACTGCTGTGCTGGCGGGCATTCCTGTAATACAATTTCTTTGACTTTTCTTTGAGAAAAAGAAACCCTTTTTTCCTCGGCACTTCATGTAGCACGTTAATTCAGCATTAATTATAGAACATGTCAAACTGTATTTCAGTCAAAGCTCCCTGTAAGTCTCCGGAGCTTTCTTAATGACAGTAATTATAGGTCATAAAAAGAGTCGTCTAAAATTAACATTTCTCTCATGTCTTGATAGGAAAATGTAAATGGCTGTACAGTACAGATGTTTTGATTAGTAAAATTTACACTTCCTTTTTTGTTTCAATGCTTGTCAAACTTCAGAGTGTTAAACATAAGGTGCTGAATTTCTCATCTCTTAGAGTAGATAAAGGTGCATCGAAAGTGGTTGCAGAAGTTAAGATTCTTTTCCATTCTGTTCTGCACTTAAACAAAAATAAACCAGCAGTTTCCTTCTTAGTAAATATAAGAATTATTTGAAAGGATGAACGGAAGACATTTTTTTAGCATTTTAGGAAATTTCATGAAAAAGTTTAAAGAAATATCTTGTGTGAGAGTTTATAAAAACGATTTATTAGAATGTAGAAAAACACTATGCCAACTTATACATTGATCTAAATCTCCTGATAAACCATGTTTTATCATATGCTATCAGAAAAAGCACATAATACCTGTTCTATTCTGAACTGTCAAAATTTACTTACTAGAAAATGAGAATGGAAACATTCTGGTTTAAACAATGTTAATATCATCAAACATCTAGGGAAATATAACAAATTAAAAGAGAATCACTTCAAAGAATAAAAGGCCTACACCTTAAGTAATAATAAATCTAATACTTGACATTCATCTCCCTGGAAAATAAAATTAGATAAACTTTTGCAAGGGCATTCAGAACAGCCAATCCAGTTTATTAATAATTTCCTGTTTTCATATTGGAAGCTCATATTATCTGGCCCCAGCCACGTAGACCTCCACAGATATTTAATAAAGCTGCCGTCGGTAATCCTCTCTGATTACCTATAACCTTCCAGCTATAACACACACTGTGCTGCAGCTCCACAGAAGGACAGCACACTGTCACCTGCTATGATGTTTGACAGCTTATTCTGCTACATCAAGCTGCTACAAAATTACTTTTTCCAAATCCATCCCTAGTTAATAACCAAAAGCAATAATGGTATTCAGCATGCGTAATACTCTAGAAGGCAAAATGAGGCAACAGAGGAAAAAAAAAGATTAAAGAACGGCTATTATGAAAGGCAGATCAAAACGGAGTCTTGTAACACACAACAATATTTCAATTATAATGCTATGCCAAGAGTTCCACATATCACTCTACAAAATCCAGACTGCAGGGCCCAGAAACATGGCAGTGATTTCCTACTGTATTTACACTAGGTGCATAATTGTTCTAGTTCATACATGGCAACATTGGAGCATTTTCTTTCTAAATTATTCTTAGTCGCCCTCTTGGGATACTAGGAATGATTTACCTTTAGTGGAAATGTCTAGTTAATGGAAATACATTGCTTTGGTCTCACCTTATGGTTTGCAAGAGTAATAAGGTATTTGCTTATGAAATAGATCAGACTAAACCTAATCCAAATTTACAAGCACACTAAATCCAATTTAATAGATTTTTAAAGATGAAATACTAAATTAAAAATTTCAAACCTCAATTGAAACATAGTTGTTTATGTGACACAGGTAGGATCCAGTACATTATATTTGTCTTCATTAAAAAGAGGTGAATGACTTTCTGTAAGGTTGAATCTGACTGTGACAAGAAATGGAGGTAAAGTCTTTCTTTTTTACGTTTCCTCCTTCTTTCTTCCTTTCTTCCATCCATTGATTTTTTCAATTTATTTCTCTCTGTTTTCTGCATGTCTCTTTTCCTTTCTTTCCCTTTTATTTTAGTCCTATAACTTTTCAAGACAGGCTTTATGGACATTGAATTTTCTAGGACATTAAACATAATTATTTTGTATTATTTTATGGATTTAATATTTTGAGTACACTGAACATAATAAGAATATATCATTGAATTCTTAAGTGCCCATTAGGCCCTCCAAACCTACTTTCCTTTCTGCCATCCCTCCACTGCTTCACATGAATTTGTACCCAGATGTTCCTAACAGAAGGGACTGTGATTTTTGACACTTCCCCTCCTATCTTGTCCATATCTAGTTTTTGACTTAGTTCTACTGATTTTAATGTCATTTGAATTTGATCATTTACTTCTGTCTATCTCTATGCTACCATCAGACCAAACAAACATCATGGCTCACCTCCCCTGTGCCTAGCCCTTTTAGGAAGACCTTTCCACATTGGCTTTTCTCTTGCCTAAACTATATATTCCACCAGGTTATTTTTTTAAGTGTGAAGATAATGTTCCTTCTCTTGATAAAACTCTTCAGGGCTTCCTATTGCTTTTAAGAAAAAGTAGAAATCTTTAATATGACCTACAAAGGAATACATTATTTGACACCTTCCCTCGCCAGCTTTCCTACCTTCCTGTGCTAGATTTCCTTATCAGATGCCAATGACTATATTTTGGCACACTGCCTTCTTTCTTGCTTCCAGGCCTTTCTCACTGGCTATCCCCTACTCTAGAGAAGTGTCCACATTTTAATCACCTGATTTTCTCCTACTTATTTTCAGAATTCAGTTTAAATACCCTTTCTGTGGTGAAGCTTTCTCTAAATGCCCAGTCAAGTTCTCTTCTCTCCAATATTTGCTTTCATAGAATTCTGAACATTCACTTCATGGAAATAACCACATCTCAAGAGAAATAATTAACTCTCATCTAACAAAGACTCTATGATTGATCAAGGCAAGGAGAAGTGTTGGTCTCTTCTATGTCCAAATTTCCTACTCCATTGTTTGACACCCAGTAGCTTCTCAATAAAGGTCTTTTTAATGAACTCAGTGAATATACACATTTTCTTTCAGCAAACAGGTTATTCATTGGACAGCTCTAAGACAATCTATTGTGCAAGAATGTTTTTCCATCACACCTCCCACGAGTTGACTTCCAAGAAATGAACCTGAGACAAAAATGCGTATGTCAGTGACTAAGTGATTAATTAAGAAAGTGCTCTCAGGAGAAATCAGTAGAAACCAGGAGGAATAGAATAAAGGAAAAGAAGGCCAGGCCTAGTGGTGCTCACATGTAATCCCAGCACTTGACAGGCTGAGGCAGGAGGACTGTCATGAGTTCGAGGCCCACTTGAATTACAGAGCGAGACTCTGCCTAAATTACAGGCCAGGTCTCAAAAAACAAAATAGACCAGGTCTCAAAAAACAAAACAAACAAACAAACAAACAAGTGGGTGGAGGGGACAAAGCCAGAAAGTAATTTCAGGCAAATCTGTCTTTCATAGGCTACCTTTAGCCTGATCTTGCAAGAGATCTATGAAGTGCAAATTAGGCTTCAGTAATAACAGTTCTTGAGCTAAGCTTGAGTTGAGTGCCATAAACCCAGGAACTTCCCATTCCCTGCGTATTTGTAATACATGGCAAGTGACTCCATCAGAAGACGAGCAGTTCCCCAAAGAAGAGCATGCTGTAGTCTACTAGTGGCTTAGATACTCAAGGCCAGTGGAAGTGACCAGAGAAAGTGGCAAAAGAAAAATAAGGCATAGCATCATCCATAGCTTTCATTATAGATGAATGCTTAGGATATTCTTAGACTTTTTTTTTTTAAAGAAGTGAAATGCTGTTTAACTTTGGTGAAAAGTTAACATACATTCTCTGAAAAAATTTCTTTAAAACATGTCCCATTGTCTTAGCCTAAAAGGGATCTTTTCTCTAGTTTGGTTGAAAAATCATTTTTATTTCCTGTGCCTTTTTTTCCCTTGTGCCTTTTTGTAATGATTGAAGCTATATTTCAATATATCCCTGAACAGTGTTACTCATGATCAAAATTAGACTTGTGAGCTCAGGACCAAGGCCAGACTCTGATGGTGAAGACTTAAAGTAGTCAAATTCTATATTTGGTTTCCATCAACATAAGGGCTTCAAAAAAGTCTAATGTGCTATTATCTATCTAGTCCTAATTTCTCTTAATTTGAGCTATTCACAAAGACCCCTTAAACTGGACTCATTGATTTATGGATTAAAAGTGATGTTAGTTGAATGAAATGGGTCTCAGCTGCATTCCTGGGATATTCCCGATAGATATAATACTATCTATTAATTTTATAAGTACGGAAATGGAATTCAAACACAAACAAATTAGAAAAAGTATAATTTAAAGATTCTAAATACCTAATACTTCTTCTCTAACTAATATAACCTGAAATAAGTCACTATATCTGAAACCCATTAACTCTAAGAGTTTTGTATATACTATATTCCAAATCTGATTTTGTCACACTCTCTGTATTAGAGCTTTCACAGAAAGAGATTAATTCTGAGTTTTTAATTATATTTGTATATATTAATTAGTATATTAATATTGGTTATAATTTAGAATATTTCTCACAATAGCTAACATTGTATTTTGTTCACTAGACTTGGAAAAACAAGTTTGTAGACTGTGGAGAAAAAGTTCTTAAATCATGTCTTTTTATAGATTTTTCATAAAAAGTAAACATTCAGAAATATAGAACATTGAGCATCACACGCCAGTAGTATTGGGTTTAGAGAATGATTCAGCCTTGCTCTATATTTGGAAGGAAAATAAAAGGCCATGTTGGAATAAATGTTTTGAATGGGATATATTATATGTCTTTTTTTTTTCTTTTACTTTGCTGTTTCTTCTGTATCTCTGTTGTGAACAAAAATGCCAACCTTTAGGCTTATAGAATTTAATTTACACACCAAAATTTATTTTGGTGAACACAAATGAACTTTTATTAGCTGCTGTATATTAGATACTGATGCAAAAATAAATAAGAGATGTTCTGTGCTCAAGACACCATGATCTCTAAAACCACATAAATTTAGTAAAACAAGAAGCCAGCGAAGACGCTTACCACACACAGAAGTCATACTGATTTCAAAGACTTGAGAAAGATTTGAAAAGTTTCTAGAGTCACAGAAAATTTTATTACCACTCACAAAATCCCTGGGAAGAAGACAGTTTGCTCAGTGAAATCCGAGTTCCCTACCCAGAAATCTACCAGCCCTACTCCCACCTTCTTTTTGTTACTGAATTAGTGTGGTGGACTGATGGTCAACTTGAGCAGAAATGCCCAGCTGGGCTGAGCTGGTGTGGTTCTGGGCGTAGAAGAGCCACCTGAGGATTGCTGCCAACACAACATAAAGGAGAGCAGGAGCAGGAGACAGTTTCTGGCTGTTTCCCAGGAGAAGCTCTGTTGTGGCTGGTTCTTCCCAAGTAGACTCGGCTGTTCTCGTCAAAGAAGGAGCTTGGGGCCTTGCTGTTGTCAAGGATGGCTGCTGTTGCTTCAGGGGAGCTCTGGTTTTCATCTCTGCTGCGAGCATCATATCCTGGTTCCAGTAAAGAATTCTTCAGCCATCCTCTGCAGACACAGCCATACACGAGACAGTGCTGTGGGCTCCCAGCCCTTGACTAGATCTTTTGGGTCTCTGGTGCATAGACTCTCCCTGGATGTGGCTTATGGGTGAATGTTGTAACTTGTAAATGTCCGGTATTAAATCTGCTATCTTGCAAACCATCGGCTCCAGAAAGGTAACTAATAAAACTGGTGTTCACTTTTCAGCCTTGTCTGCAATATTTCTCACTATTGATTGCTCTCTCTTCTCCAGGCTTTTGTAGTTTAAAAATTTGGGGTGTTTCGTTTTACTTCTGGTCTCATATTCCCACTCTTCTTTATTTTATCACTTATTTATACATTTACTTATTGGTTTTTCTTATTCTTTAAAGTGAATTTATAAGGGACCCTCCTTGGCCCTCTTACCTTCTTATTGACTGATCTAATCAATTATTTTGATTAAATCAATTTGAGCAAATGCTCTTTTTAAATTGATTTAATCAGTTCTGATGGTTTCAAACTATGTAATTGAGAACTTGGTCAACTATAACTTGTGTAGACATTTCTTCTTGTATTAAGTTTGGATCTTGCCATTTATATGCGAATAAATGAGACAAAGAAAAACAGTCTAATACCTGGACAGCTAGACAGATACAAATGGAATTTATTCAGGTGAGGGTATACATACAGGAAGGGAAGTATGCTTGCAGATGGGAAATATGTCTGGGGTTCAATTTTGAATATACTAAAGATGAAGAGCTAGTAGGCCATCTTAAGGTTAACAACTAGTCTTCCAAGGAAATACAAGGAAGAAAGATAAATTTGAGACTCATTAGTAAATGGCTGGCAAAAGAATCATGTATAATTGATAGAATAATTCAGAAGTCACATAATCTGAGCAAATGAGAATCAATATATGGAGAAAATATTTGAAATATGACTGTAAGTGCAATTTGAGAGATGTCCATGATACTCATGTAGATCTTCAGAACGGTTATTTCTGCATTGTACTCTGAGGGTGTCAGGAGAGCCTTTGGGAATCAGCGTGAGAGCTCAGGAAGGGAAGCAGCAGTAGAACTTTGGGATTTGGGATTTTGCCTCTGATTCAATCAAAGAAGCTACAGCATTTTGAAGAAGTCTATTCATGCATGTATGACATAAAATTTGAAATCCACTAAATGAAACTTACATTTATTTTGCTGAGAATGTTGAGATGAAAGAAAATTTAAGTCATTTGATGAAATTTACACAGTTCAAAAGTGGCTAAGCATAAACTTTAATTTTTCCTAGGCACTCGTTTTTCGTGACCTTAAAATATCTTTTCCACTTGGCTCGCATTCCTAGAGTCTTTAAATTCTATCCCTTGCTTTTGATTCCCACCCATATTTTAATGAAAAATGTCTTCAACCATCTCAGAAATTATAGAAATGATTTTCTCTAGACCTGGTGAATATTATCCTATCCTATTGCATTATTAATTCATTTTACAAATGAAGTAATATTTCTGAAAGGCAAATGTGATATCACTCAACAGCTTAATGGGAATCATAATGGCACCCAGACAAACACATAACTTGAAACACTCTCCCTTACTTACGTTCCCCAAGCCCAAGTCCAAGCACACAGCCTGTAAGAACTTCCCTTAGTACATTTCATATAATTCACTTCATTGGCTGTTTGTACTTTTCGGTATCAAGTAAACCTTCATTCAGTTTGATATATGGTGGAGAAGATAGGTATTTTAAATGTAGTATCTAAAATATCACATGGTTACAACTGTGATAGTTGTTTTAAGGAAAATAAAGAGGTGCTATGAAAGAGAGAAAGGGTCAAATGAATCTGGATTATTCAGGGAATGTTTCCTTTTAGAGGTATCACTGTTTTGGAAACATGTGGGATGAATAGGAGTGAGCCAAACACAAAGAATATGCTTCTGGCCGGGTAAACAGCAATCGGGAAGGTCCTGCAGCAGAAATAAGATGTGTGTCCTTACAGCACAGACAGTAGGCTAACTTAGTTGTAGCTCAGTGAACAAGGAAGGAGTAGGAAGACAATATATTAAGGCATACAGAGATTCTTTGTTACGGCCATAGAGACAAATAATGTTTTCTGCTTCTGTTTCTCTCCCCTGATCTTGTCCTTTGCACATGGTTTTTCGTAAACTGGAGATTCTGCTTCCATACATGTCGCTTTTACTGCTTTTCCATAATTATTTTCGTTCCCCAGAACCTAGAGTAGAAGTTACCTTATTTGGAAAGTGTGTTAGTCAGAGCAAACTGCATGTTCTATCAAACAATTCCAAGATTTCAGTGCTTCACACAATAAAGTCATTTCTTTCTTATAAAAATTCACAATATTTGTCCCTGAATAAATTTTGAGGACCTCTATTCCTTTTTGTGACTTATGCACTTGACTCATTCCAAATTGTGACTCTGACGCCACTTCAGATTTAAGGTCACTCATATTCAGTCAGTGTGTGGAGAGAGAGTCCAGGAGTTCACAGGTTTGTAAGGTCAAACTTGGAAGTGACATGTGTGTAACCATAATATCAGCCCATTTTCAGTGGGTCACAATTCTGCTATGGGAACTCCCACTTGCAAGAGAGACCATGAAAGAGAAAGGGCAACTGGTACAATAAACCACTAAACACTCTGCCACAATTGTTTCTTTGGGTGATCAAATACCCATATCAATTTTTTCTCCCACATAAAGAATGCAAGCAGCCCCTTCCTAGACAGACAATTTCAATTCCTATCAAGTCTTTATCTAGCTCCAAGTTCCCTATTTCTGCAAGAACGTTGTTCTCACCATCAAATATAAATGTACCTCTTCATGGTCCTTCAAAATGTGAACAGAAAAGTCTAGTTATTTTCAAATCAACTTCAAGCAGGCACAAGACAGCTGACTGCTTTAGTGTACAAAGAATGAAAAACAGGTAGAATCGTTGAACTGTAGAAAAGTTGAAATCCTGGGAGTGAAATGAATCAGATACAGAAGGTTAAATATTGCATGTTTTTTCTTATATGATAAACTCAAAGCACAAATGATTTAAAGAGAAACATGACAGAAAATAGGGAGATAGATTTTGTGGAGATGGGGAGGGGATTTAGGGATGAGTGAGATGGGACGGAAGAGAGGGTGAGTGGAAGTAAAAAGGGTCAGGCTGTGATGTACATATGTAGCAAAAACTCATGATAAATGTATTGATTATGTGTCACAAACATTTACTAATAAAGATTCTAAAAACCCTGTTAACAAGGAAAGAAGGAAGGAAAAAAGAAAGGAAGGAAGGACATTTGAAATATCATTATAGTATTCAAAATTGAACATCTTAGAAATGATGGTGATAATTTTTTAAACTTGACACAAAGCAAAGAATGATACTTTTCATTTTCTCTACTTTTCATACCAACCATGTGAGAATGTACGATGAATTACAATTACTTACATTTTCTAGTAAAGAAACTTATGGTTCAAAAGGTTAAGCAATTTGCTTCATTTTACAGATACTAATTTGTTAAAGTCTGATTTTGAGATTGTCTGAATCAAGAAGTAAAAATCTGTTATATTACCTATCATATGCTGATTAAGCATCTAAAGTTTCATGTCATTTATCTTTTAATTTTCAGTACAGATTATCTATCACTTGAAAATTCTTTAAAATTCAAAATACCCCTGAAGATAGTAACCACTTGTTTACATATGCTTACATTTTAAAGATTTTGAAAGTGCTTTAAAGGTCTTTGAGTGTTTTACATAAACACAAAATCATTTAACTTTGAACTTAGCAATTCATGAAATCTCAATACATTTGACAATAATTTCAAATTCTCAATACTTAATAACTCAGATGCCTTAGGCATCTGGTTCTATTACTATATTATGAAAAGATCAGAACTAGGCAGTAGCTAATTTTAAGACTTATTTTCCTGGTATGTGCACATCCAGGGGGTAGTGTTACTGGGGATTGAACCCAAGGCCTCATGCATGCGAGGCGAATGCAAAACAAGCACTCTGCCACTGAGCTATATCCCCATGCCTAAGACTTATTTTCCTAAGAAATTTCCTGAAATGAACAGGTTCGTCATGCTTCATTTCAAACTTATCTAATGTAAATAAAAACATTTTTCTTCTTCCATAACTTCCCCACAGAAACAATAGCATTTCTGGTTGAATGTAAATATAAAGATATATGTTTTCCATGGAAAAATGATACTTTTCTCATCTTAAAATACAAATTTAAGCAACATATTTGAACAGTTAGATGTGCTGCTTTGTTTAGTGCCATGCCAGTGAAAGTAAATGGCTTAAAATATCTTTCCTTCCTAATGTCGTTCAAAAAGAACATTTATGTAGGCAAGATTTTTTGATATTATTCACATTATCCTAAATAGACATTGAAAAGCATTCTTTAAACTTAATTCTTGGTAAGTATTATGGTAACTGCTTTGTAATATTTTTACTCAATAGAAGATTTTCTTTTGGAAAAGCAATGATTCTTTCCCTATTGAAATTATAGTGATATCTGAAGAACATAATTACAGTTCTATCACATATGTTATTTTTTTTTCCTTAAGAATAATGCATTTAGTTGTAATATCTCTTATTAACATATGCTTTCTCTGTAATATATTTATGCAATGGGCTAGCAGCTTTTTCTTGGATTTTTGAATTTGTGATTTTAAAAAACCAAATATTGCAATTAGAAATGTGGGAGTAATCCCTCATCAAATTAGAATCAGCCAGCAAATTTGGACCTTGTCTAATTAACTGTGCTCTTAAGAATTCTGCTGAAAAATGAACTCAATTTAAAATTAAATTAATTAAATTAAATATATTCTAAAATCTGATAGCTCAAAACACATTAATTTCAGTTGAGCTGGTTCAATCCAGCCAACTCTTGTTTTCTGACCTGACAAAACTTTCACTCCAAGCAGTTATGCAGTTAACTGTACAAGGCTTATGCAGTAAAAAGTGTCAGATACCATTAACTTGGCCTAATAAAATTATATGTAGTGCTACTATAACTCAAACATAAAGTGAAAACAAAGCAGTCCTTTTGTTTCTTAACAATGTTATTAAATTGACTTAGAGAAAAATGGCTTCACTTTCTTAAATTGAGAATTGTTTCCCTTGTAAGCCTTCACTAACTTATTCTTACTGTGATTTTACTATGTTGTGTACAACAAAGAACATTTTTGATCTGTACTTTTCCATTTAGTCACACACTTCTCTGCACACACAATTTCTTATGTGGCACTTTTCCTCTCATATTCTTTTTAGTCTTGCCACTCTCCAAAAAAAAGAAAGAAAGAAAGAAAGAAAGTCAAAAAGAAAAGAAAAGAAATAAAGAAATGGGTTGGTGGTGGAGAATTAAAATGTCAACTTCAGTTCTTTTCAAAAATGCTTTTTTCTGTTATGTGTAAGATTTTAAATTTAAGAAATTTATTGTTCAACCTGGTAGTGATAACTAATAATGATTAATGATGCATTGTATTCTTCAAGATTTGTAAAACTGAATTTTGAGTGTTCTCATCACTAGAATAAGTGAAAAATTCCTATGATAAGGAGCTCAATGTAGTTATGTAGTCATTCCACAATGTTTGCATATTTCAAAATATTATGTTGTATATACAAATATAAAATTTTGCCACTTAAAATTCAAATAAGTAACAATTTTAAAAGTACAAATAAATAATGTATTCATACAGTGACAAAGATGAAATATTTTTAATGTGAAACTTCAAAGGCGTTAGATGGTTCTAGTATAATAGTAGGAATTTTAAGGAATCATGTATAGGTAACTTTTACATAAACAAAGGCCTTCAGGTAATAGTAGTGGAAGAAAGGTTATTTTCTTTACACTTTGTAATGACTTAACCACTATTTTCCCAGGATAGTCCCTGTTTATGCCTTTTATCTTGGTGTATTTCATAATTATTGACAATGCTCTGATTAGTTCATAAAATTATATAGTCACTTAATTACAGGATTGCTTTTCTGTGACATGAGTATCAATATTTAGAGAAGTATGTGCAGTTACAAGAAGGTCAGAACAGTTAGTCAGAAGAAAATTGAAGCCATCGTAGGATTTCCAGACACACGGAAATACAATGAGATGAAATGGCTTGCAGTAGACCAAACTGGCATAGGACAGAATGCAGTGCAATGCGATGGAACAGCTGGTGCAAAGAAAGGGAATTGCCTTATTTACTTTTTTTTTGCAAAATTCTTTAGTGGCTAAGTATAAGGTTTGAATAACATGTTTACAGGTCCAACTGACAGATCTCAATAATCTGCTATAGCCATCTACAAAACATGCAAGCAAAGGTTAGTTCATTGATGTTCTATTTTATCACATATTTCCATTCATCTTTTTATTTATGTTTCATATTATATATAATGTAATAGTTCAAAACTTTATAGGTTTCACATAAATAAATAAATATGTTAGAGGCGATCACCAAATCTATACCTCAGTCTTAGGCAAAGAAAGTGGTTTTGAAGACATTTATTTCAAATATGCTGAGTGTTGGTTAGGTGCTAGTAACATTAGATAAAACAGTAATTAGGCACTATGGAGACAATGAGAGTGTATTCGTCTCACAATCTTTTAAGTTAATTGGGCAGGCTGGTGCGTGTCTGTAATCTCAGCACGGGGGGACTAAGGGAAGAGGAATGCAAGTTCAGGCCCAATTTGGGTGTAGTGAGACACTATCTCAGAATAAAAAAAAAATGTTTTTAAAAAGCTGGGGATGTGGCTTAGTCTTAAGACCATAAATTTAAGAGCTAGTACTGGGGAAAAAAAAAAAGCAAAACCAAAACTTCAGTAATGGATGATTTTGACTATATCTCCAACATTAATAATATTAAAATTAGAAGAGTGTCATGTACATTTTTTTTCTTATTTGATATTGATGCTCCACCTAATATTCTTAGTTAAAGGCACTTAAAGTTTCTTATGCAACAAAATTAAAGTTTAATTTTCATGCTCTGGAAAAAGACTCAAATGATAAAATTGAAAAGAATTATCACCGATTGACATGATATTTATTGCTTAAAAGTAATTAGGAAAACAATTAAAATTATGCAAAATTTCACTCATATGTAGCATTGTATCTACACATGAATAATGTCATTTGAACATCATATAAGGCTTTATGATACTAGATTTTTAAAAATGAATAATATGGAAAATATTACAATTTTAATTTTAAAATACTCTAATTTTGTGGTCATCTCACAACATATGGAAGAATAGAAGAGACAAATAAAACATTTTGTAACATACTTTTCATCATGATTGCTCTTAATTTTTTGAAATAGATGTTGAGACTATAGATTTCCTGTATATTTAATTTCTGTGTCTCTCACTAGGGGGAAACTACAAAGTTCGAATATTCACTTCATCACAATTTTTCAGAGTGTAAAGTTTCAACATCTACTTATAAAGGAATGTAAAGTATAATTCTCCAAAATGTTTACTACACATATGGTTTTTTACTTTCAATTTATCAGACTCAAGTTCCTTTAACATCAGCAGAAAACTAGCACATAGTAGAGGAACCGTAAGTGTATTATAACTCATTCCCCTTGCCAATTTCACACCAAATACCAAAAAAAAAAAAAAAACAAAGCAAACAAAATCAGATGAATCAAACTTAAGAACCCATAATTTAGGGTCTCCTAGCACAGGATGAATTTATGTAGTTGGAAAATTAAGCCTAAGTACAGTTCTCATAGTTCATGCAGGAACCCTTTCTGTGGAAATGGTGGGGCTCGGAAACAGGAGCTTCTCTGTGAGTACTGAGATGAGTAAGTCAAATCTTTATGATGTCCTCTTTTACTTCCTGATCCTGTTATCATGAAAGTCTTCAAATTTTCATTTTAAAGGGTGCAGCAAAAATGTCTTTGAGTTTATTACTTTAATAGGAAAATGAATAAAAAATTTCCAAATGAGTATACCCATTTCATACCCCCTTTACCTTTCTTGTAGTGGTCTTAGGACTTTAAAAAAGATCATCAGAATTTTGCCTCACTACTAAACTTTTCATACAAATATATATGAAATATCTTAAGTCGATCCCCTGAAAATGAAAACTAAATGTCTGATATGAAAAATACAAGAGAATAAATTTAACTGTAGGTGAGACATTACAGAAAAATATTTAGTAAGCTTGAAGATTCAGCAATGAAAACGTCTTAAAATGAAATGCAGAGAGTGAAAAGTAGTAAATATATGGCAAATAGACATGTAATTAACACAAACAAACTAACATCCCTAAGCCGGTGTACATAGTCAAGCAAAAAATTCTAAGTGCATGTATGTTTCCTGAAAGGAATGAAGGAGGGGGCAGAAAAATACTAAAATAAATAATTTTAAAGGTCTTTCAAATTAGATGAACTCTATATATCCAAATATCAAACAAGCTAGACATGAAGCCTTTGATCAGAAACTTTACATGAGAAAGATGGCATCACATTTTATTTGTTGAAAACAATGTAAGTAAAAAGATAGTGAGGCAACATCTTTAAAATATGAAAATAAAAATGCCTCTCAACATAAAACTTTCTAACCAGTGAAAATTTCTTTTATGTGAAAGTGGAAGGAAATTTTCTCTGACACAAAATAAGTAAATAATTCATCACCAGAAAATCCACCCTACAAGGATAAAATTATAGAAAGTCCTTTAGGCCAAAAGAAAATTACAGCAAATGGAGAGAAGGAACGAAGAATACTAAAATGGTAATTGCATAAGTAAAAATATGTTATTACATTCTTAATGTTTAAATGTCTTTATAATTGACTGCTAATAAAGAATAAAATTTTTCATGTGATATATAAAATAAATATAACAAAAAATACAATAATAATATAAATTTGAGAGGGAAAATGAAAAAAGGTAATTACAAAGCTCTTATGTGTGAAGTCTTATATTGTGTATTGAAGGTAGATAATGACAAATTGAAGCAACGTATAAAATAAATTTTAAAATTAATAGAAATAAACTAAGGTTCTAAAAATAAATCTTGAAAAGGCTGAACTAAGTAAAAACAAAAATGATTTTAAATCAGCAGATAAAAAATGGAAGAAAATAGTAATATGATAAGCTTAAACATAGTTTAATAAATACAATATACACATATGTTCTATTTTTTTTTTACATATGTTCTAAATAATTCAATTAAAAGGCATGGAAAGATAGACAGATTGGAAGAAATATAAGGTCTGGCTCTGTGATGCTTACAAGAAGACACATACACACAGACATATATGGTATAGGTATACCACACCTAACACTGATTTTAGGAAAATATAAGCAGCTGTATTAATATAAAAGTAGATTTTTAGAATAAAAAATATTACAGAAATAAAGATAATTTATAGAGATAGAGTGCTCAGTTCATCAAGAAGATACAAGAAATCGAAGTATTAATACCACTGATTTCATATCTCCAAAATAAATGAACAAACTGAATCCATCAATTTTTTAAAGTTTAGAAAAGCTTGTTATTATAGAAATGAGATAAATAAGTGTATAAAAGTCAAGTTCTGTATAGTTATTTAAGTAAAAGAATGACAAATGACATCCTTACAGACAACAAAGCACATTCCTCCAAAATAAATGAAAACTATGAGCTGTTTTTCTTCAAGAACAGCTAAAATGCATGATAGTGCTACTTTATTGAATGAAATAGCATAAATCAAAATAATATACACCCAGAAATATGGTAATATACTTAAAATAAAACAATAAATTAGAAGAAAATACCAGCAATGATAACTAAACTAGAAATAATCAAAACAAACATTGGGGATAATATTTAACTATCAATAGAAAATAAAAATATTAACTTACAGGAAATGAAAAAAACTTAATTATTTCAGGAAAATCAATAAGTACTGAAGATGGACAAAGAAGATCCAACAAATGATAGCCGGATTTCCCGAACAGGAAAACAAGAGCAAGGAAACAAAGTAAAATTTAAAATTATAACTAATGAAAAGTCTTCTAAAGTTAAATATAATTAAAATAACAGACCGATAAAATATTCCAGTAAAATTACTGTTGAAGGCAAAATGCAATTTTTTGACAACTATGAAAAACCAGCAAGCATTTTTGTAAGAGAAATATATATATAATCTTCATTCCTTTATGTAACAACATCTTATGTCAGAAAAAAATGAAATAACATACTTAAGACACAAAGCCATTCAAATGTGAACTAAAGATTTTATTCCTGGCTAAATAAAATTTTAAACGTAAATTGAACAGATGTAATAATAAGAATTTAGGAAAATTCTAATATAAGATGTTTTTGAGGTCTTATCTACTAGAGAATAGAACAAGTTTCAGATACTCAAAATTACTAAAGAAACATTAAAGTAAATAATGGTGTGAGCAATAAACACATCATTACTTGCTCCATTAAGATTAAATCAAGGTTAAAGGTGAAACCCTCCTATGGCATAGTTATATGCTTTGGTAACAGAGATCTAGTACATATATGAAAGAAAGCAGACAACAAATAAGAGTAATACATTCAGTAATTGTTCTTAGATTGTCATCAGTGTAAAATAGAAAACAAGATATTCTAATTGTACTGTTATGTCGATCTGTAAAACCAAGATTCATACAGTCCAAGAAAAGAAACTTTGACATAATACAAAAGATAATGTGTAAAATTTTTTAGTCCTGGGTTGGAATTGAAACCATCTGCATAAACTTACAATGCAATATATAAGATATACAAGTGCATGTTATATGTGTGTGTTTGTGTGTATATTTGTTCCATGTACTAGAAGAACTAGAAATGGTAGGCAGCTGAATAGCAATGATAATCTACTACGCCTAGTTTGTGTTTTAATATTAGTTTCCACACAAAGAGAGTAAAGTACCTTTGAAAAGTGGCTGATCCTAAGTCTGGTACAGGAAAGAACACATGAGTATAATATCTTGACATACATACAAGGGCAAAGAAAACAACTGCTGCTAAAAACAAAAGACAGTAACAAAGCCACAACATATAATAAATAGGTAAGTTAAGAGAGAATGCTGTTGTTATGTTTGAAAAGTACAATTCAACACTCCACAGATTCCCTCTGTCTCTAATAATGCCTATCCTTTCTTACTTGCAAAATATATAGTCACTCTTTCCCAGGACCCCTCAGGTCTCATCCCTTTGGCATCAGCTCAAGGTGGAATTCCATCATCTAATCCATATTCAGGTATTTACGAAATGTGTTGAAGAATAGTTTCTGAGATTTTGCTATCAATCTAAAGATCCGTTCACTGAAGGAACGAATTATTTTGCTCTCAGATATCTATTAAATTATTAAACAAAACACAAGTTACCTATCCCTGGTGTTCATAGAGGGAGTGGTAGATTTTCCCACTAAAGACTGGGGAAACAGGGAGCATATAACAGTCTGATACACAGTAACCCCGAAATCCGGCTTGGTGCCTGTCAGTACTGACAATATCGCTCCCACTCACTCCCACACAGTTTGCTTCTGGGGCTCTTGAGTCAGCCCTCTGGCCTCTTAGATTCTCTCTGAAATTCTGAAATTTACTTTTTCTTCTCTGTAAGAATTATCCCTGTTTGAAAGTGAGTAAACCTCTCAGCCTACGTCCTGCTTACAAATGCCTCAGGAAATGTCTCTCTTTTAGACAGACAGTTATTCAAGGGTTTCTCTCATCTCTACACATCTTGTAGACTGCACTTGTTAAGATATACAAGCCTGATCAGAATATAAGGAGAATTTTTTAATTAAAAGAAATGTAGGGCTGGGGATTTAGTTCAGTGATTAGAGTGCTTGCCTTGCAAGCACAAGGCCCTGAGTTCGACCCCTGGTACCACAAAAAAAAAAAAAAAAAAAAAAAATGTAATATAGAGAAATACACACAGTCTTTAATTCCTCGAAAATACTCCGCTCCCCTCACTTAGAATATACCCATCCCACTATTCTTGCCCTTTTCTGAAGAAGTTGTGGAAGTACTCTTTCATGAGTATCTTTAATTATGCTGTCATGGCTGCCTCAGTGTCCCGCATGGATTTGAAGTGTTTACCTCTCATGGTCGTTTTGACATCGTGGAAGAGTGAGAAGTCTCCATTGCAGATGCGGTGTGAAGTGGGTAAGGACACACCGTGTTTGTACAAGGCTGCTTTTCTCCTGATGGCCCTCTGTCACACATTACATTCGCTGTGTTGTTTTAATAGTACCTCCTAAAGGCACTCAGAAAAGAGGACTTCCCAAACTGCTCTGGAAAGTTCAAAAAAGATGGACTAAGTATGTCTGAAGCAAGGGAGGGTATTTCGAGGAAGTTTACTGGCAATGTATCTTTTACTGTAATAATTTTTTTTTTTTAATTTAGACATCCACCATATATTTTGATGACACCTCACATCTTTTTAAGGATGACTAAGTAGAAGTCTGGAAAGAGAAATAGTGTTTCTCCAAGAAAGGTATGCTTACTCTTCAATACGATAAACAGTCCTCCTGTTGCTCAAGGCATGTGGATTTACCAACCATTATAAAAGACATGTTAGGGTCCTCTTTTCATAATAGAAGCCCCACAGACCACCTGAGACCGCACTGAGAACTGAGCCTCTGTAACTGGCAAAAGACTCCTGGTACTCTGGCCTTGGATCTGATTCATCTCTGGCCAAGGAGTCTCATGTCTACTACCCGTTTCCATGAAACTTTGGCAGGTTAAATGATAAAATTCCAAATACAGTATGTCAGACTATTTGTAGCACTTGACATTCCTTTTCATTAAAATAAAAGTAATTTCTTTAAAAACTTGGCAGGATTCTATGCATGAGTTTATAGTAATTTTCATTAAAGATAAGGTACTACCTCACAATGTTTTTATTTTTTCATGATGTTCTTTTCTACTTTAAAATCTATAGAAAACTAGTAGGGAACATTGCCAAAGAGAGCATCTTAGAGATGTATTGCTTAATAGAGAATTCTGTAAGAAATCATAACCTTAAGATTTTTAGAAAATCTTTTGTTATTCTATCTAAAAGGCCTATGAAATGCTGCCTTAGATCCTTTTGACATCTTGCTGAAGAATCTTATGAAGATGTTTTCTTCAATTATGATGGGCTATGTCTTGATAAACCCATGATAATATGAATATATCATTTAAGTAAAATTGCATTTCATACACATAGCCTAATGAACACTACAGCTTAGTCTAACCCACCTTAAACTCTCAGAACACTTAAATTAATGGACACATGATTTGGGGAAAAATCATCTACATAAGGCCTGTTGGATAGTAAAGTATTGAATATTTCATATAATTTGTTGAACACAGAACTGAAAATGAAAGAGTGGTTATATGAGTACATTGTTCACATATTTGTAAGTTGAAAAATTATAAGTCAATCATAAGTTGGGAATGACTTTTAGTTCCAGCTTGGATTGATCTTTCCCTGAGGTTTCTTTCTTACTTGGAGAATTCATTTATGTGAATGAAGTTATATTCCAAACATACCAAAGAGAAGATTGTTATTTAAAACTACTTCAAGTCAATCCTAATTACTATTATAGTGCCTTAACTATTACAATATTACATATATATGTCATCTTATATTTCATTTAACAAATTTAAGAACTACTAAGCTAATGTTTAGCTTGAAAATTTAAAGGAATATTTTTCACCACCATGGTAAGTACAAAACTTCTCATGCTCCCCTTCTTTTCTTCCTACTTGCTCCAACTACCCTCACCCCTCTACATCCAGGAAGTTTTCAGAATAGATTTGAGAAGATATTGTCTTCAAGGATAAAAGACACTGCTGATGTTGAAGAAAGCAGATTGGATAACACTTGGTAGACAAGCTTCAAGATGAGTGAATACTCCATGTAAGGAAGTACAGACCATCTTCTTTGTCTTCCACTACAGGTACAATCAGAAAGGCAAGGAAACCAGAACTTTTCCTGTTCAACACAATAGTGGAGTACAAAGCAACAATCCTGGACTGAGAATTCCTGTGGCAGGCAGCTGAGACCAAATAGGCATAACGCCTAGAGCAAACCCTGTTTTTGTTCTCTCTCTGTTTCTAATTCCTATGATGCTTGAAACTTTGTGTTTGTTTTCCTGATTTTTAAAATTCTCAAATCAAGTTTGGCTTAAGGGAAACAAATATTTAAACTTCTGGCCTTGGTAAAAGTGTGTTCCTCTGACCCAATTTCAGCTTGCTTAAGTTCACATTTATAGGCCAGTCTCCTTGCTAAGAATGAAATCTACCTCTTCTTTCTTTCTTTCTTTCTTGTACATAATTTTGAAGGGAGAAGAGAGTAGACTGAGAGTAAAATAAGGTATTTTCATTTCTCTGGTTATGACAAAAATTACACTATTATTTTGATTGTAAAGAACTACAAAAGACTTGAAGGCTCTAAATGTAAATAATAAGGGAATTAAACTGCTAATAACTGATTTGATCAGTGTACATCCCTACATCTGTTGAAACTCGTGAGCAGACTTCCATGCCAGCATATGGAGAGCTAGTAAATAATAGTAGTATCCTAGCAAAAGGCATGTTCAAACTACTTCATAGATGACTACTGCTAATAAATATTATTATACTTTTAACATAATCAAAAAGACATGCTAACAAATATACTATTACCTAGTTTTTCCCAGAATCTTTCTTGGTCTAACTAAAATTCATTTTTTTCTTTTAAAAATATAAGTCTTCAAAATATAAATTTCACGTTTCTCTAGTTATGATATTCTAATCATCATACCTGTATTTCTAAAGAAAAAAGTCACTATTTTCACTTAGAAGTACTTTAAATACATTTGTTATATATTACAATTATATAGGAATTACAAATAAATAAAGTTAATGAAAATGTTTCTTCGATTTAATTGCTAGTTGGGTTAGAAGCTATCAGCATAACCGTCTTTGTTTCCATAAACCTCAGATCTTCCTTCATCACAGCAATATGTGACTTTATAAAGTATATCTATAACCTGCTCCCAAATATTTTAAATTTCCAGTAATTTTAGTCACTACTGCATAAAGCATTTGGTTCTTCCTAAATAAATACTGAAGCTGATAAGCCAGTGTTGTTGTAAAGTACTTGGACATAGCATCATAAGTCTGGCAAGATATCTCACTTGAAATAACTCCAATGATTTGTCTCTAAGTCTTCACGAAGGTTTGAAAGTTTGCTTCCATCATTTCATCAGAAGTGAAAATAGAATCTGAGGAGTAATGTTAATTAATAGGAATTTGTATATTTCTACAGTTACACAATTTTACAAAGTTACGTTTTGATCAATAGTTCACTTTCACTAACAAAGTTTGAAATGGCAAAGTTCTGGGACTCACCATATGAAATACTATTTATTCATTCTTTTTAAACTGAATTGTAGAAATGTTAGTTGACCAGAGTTTGAAACTGAAATGAATTTTTCTCTGAAGGCAAGAGAGTGAGAATGCAGTTTAAGGGCTTCTGCTAATGAGAACAGGGAAAATAGCAAAGCTTTTGGCAATTTCAGGATGGAAAAACAAAACAAATGCCTGAGGACATGAAAAGTTTCCAGTTGATTTCCATCTACACATTTGCCCAAATTCTGATTATGTAGGTTGAAGGTAAAAACCTGAAACCAGAACCTCTGAAAACGAGATCAAATTATTGTTTCTCACAGTGCTGAGAAACAAGAATTAAATGCCAAGACAGTCTGGCTGAGGAAGCCTGGTGAAGCCAACAAGCTACATCTAAGGAATAGAAAGACCAAGGCAGACAGGGCCACACTGAAAGTGTGGTCTCCTTTGAGTCAGCAAAATCATTAATCTTATTTGCTCTCACATCTATCTGCAGGCAAAAAGTTAATCTCCCTCTAGTAGAAGCGAACACACTTTAGAGCCTCTAGATTTTTAAAAATACATAATATGTAACATTCAATGAAAATTACAAATCAGTTACGAGACTTATCATTAAATAAAAATGAGAAATAAAGAAATTGACTGACTAAAGCCAAAAGAACAAGAAGAGATGAAGATATCAGGGTTATCTTAAAGGACTCTAAAATAATGATTTAAATGTTCAAAACCAAAAGGTAATGAGATAATAAAAAGATGGAGGATTTCATCAAATAAGTTATAATCTCTAAGAGGATCATGGGAAATATCTAGAGCCAAAAATCAAATAATTGAAATTGATACCTCAATATATGGGTTTATTAGTAGTTAAAACAAAACAAAAGATGGTAAAATTTTAAGATGAGTCAAAATAAAATATTTAAACTGAAAATAGGTTGAAAAAATGAAAAATAGAGAAGAAAGAATAAAACCTATACATGACTAGCCAAATGATCTAACATGAGTGTGTATTTAGAAGTATAAGAAAGAGAAAATAGGAAGAATAGGGCAGAATTGATACTTGAAAAGTTAAATGATGATTTTCCAAAACTATGAAAGATATAAAGCCACAGATAGGCAGGATAAATAAAAAGAACATCACATACAAATTTAGAGCAAAATAAAGACACATTCAGACAAATCACAGCTAAGAGAAATCATCTCAATTTTCATTAAAAGAAATATTAAAAGGAGTTCTTCAGGCTAATGAAGATTAATCTCAGAGGGAAAGTCTGTAATGTAGGACATAAGACACATTGATTGTACAAAACAATAATGACACTATGTTTTGCTGTTTAAAAATATAAGGAAAAAAGCAAGGAAATAGCAATAACAGCAACATCAAAATCCCTGCCTTCAGTGATGCAAAACACAGATATGAATAAATAGACTTAAAGTATCCCAAGGTACTAATATTTTTGACAAAGTACAATTTTTATACTTTCAACAAATCACAGACATATGTTTTAATGTCTAGAATAAATACTAAAACAATAGTAAACGAATACAACATATATATTACCAAAGGATAATTGGGAAATATAGTAAATACTCGAAACAAAAGACAGACACTTTTATAGCAGATAAATCAAACTATTCAGTGTTTTTGGGGAGCATGTTAAATACAAAGATACAGATTGATTTACTTTTACTGATTTTTTGTTGTTATTTATCCCCTGACCTCGCTAGTTTCCTCAGTGTTTTCAGGTGTATCTGATCCTGTGTTTCTGTTGAGGATATTCTTGAGTATTTTCTCTAGAGCTGGTTTAGCGCTTATGTATCTTCTGAGCAGTCTTTTTCATGGAAATACCTAATTTCTCCTTCAGTTTTAAAGGATAGTTTTGCTGTAAGTTTGTGTAATGGTCTGTAAGTTTGTGTAATTTTGGATGAATTTCAATTTAAAAATTGAAAAAAATATACAGATTGATTACAAGTTTCAAAGTGAGGCATCAGGATTCCAAGTTACAGGACAAGCTGGGCAACTTAGCAACTTACAGAGACTGTCTCAATATAAACATTTAAAACAACACCTGGGTATGTAGCTCTGCGTGAAGGCCCTGGCTTCAATACGCAGTACAAAAATAATTTAAATTTTACAAGTGACACAGTGAAAATATGGCAAACACTGGCAACCTGGTCATTTAGAATAGTTTAAAAAAAATTTAGAAGAAAGAAACTTAGGAAAGGACATTTTATTATGACCTTTCATTTACCTGGAAGAGGTGAAAACATTCTAAACACGTATGCGTCCAGTAAAATCACTCATTAATAAAGCCGATCTACTTATAAGTGGAAGTAGCCAAATTTACAATCAAGTATATTTTAATGAATAGCTATAAGAAAAGATTTTTTAAAAAGACTTAACTGGAGCAGATCAGAAGACCTAATTACCAAATTGTCCAAGTAGAATTATATAGAAAATATATGAATTTCAGTTAACAACTGAGTATTTGGAAAATATAGACTAATGAAAAACTTTGTATTACATATCTTAATATAAGCCTCACTGAATATCAAAAGATTATGAACTTTCACAGAACATAAAACATAAAGTAGAATTATGTTAAAACACACTGAAATTAAGTTCTGAACATAGGAATTAAGCCAAAATGAATAACAGTTTATAAGTAACTGTGTGTGAAATAAGAAATATACCTAAAAATCTTCTAAAGAGTAAAGAAAAAAACCACATCAGAAATTACAAATTATATTGAACTGGACAATAGTAAGGAAAATACATCAAAAACTTGTAAAAGGTAGCATGAGTAATGGCTAGAGAGATTAATCTACCCAAAAATCTTTTATTACTTCTGCACAATAGGAGACGGCAAACCACAATTTAGGCCGTCTCAGCCTTCATCTGATTTTGTGTGATTCCCAAGCTGAGAATTTGTTTAAATGGATGCTTGTAATTAATCTGATTGCTTCATTGATTTGATTTGTAATTGATTGAATTTCATCAACCGAAGTGTTTCAAAAAGAATGCCATTCTCAGTAACAAAAATTTGCCCTCAAATACTATAATTTCAACCTCATCGATAAGAACATTATATAAATTTCTTCTCTCTTATTAAATGCATCACCATAATATTTTTTACTTTATCTCTTGGGCCTCTTGTGCCTAAAATATTAACAGTCTGGCCCTTCACAAGTAGTTTTCCAACTCTCAACCTAACAGGATGAAATCTCTGCAAAGTATACAAAAAGACCCCATCCCACTTGCAAGCACAAGGACCTGAGTTTGATCCCCAGCACCAAAAAAAAAAAAAAACAAAAAAAGCCCATCCCAATATAATCCTCAAAAAAGGAATCTTCCTAGATAGTGTTACAGAACTCTATTCTGTTTTCACTATTCCAAAAAGAACCCAAATTAATCTTCTATTTTAAGTGAAACAATTGTAATAGCATGACTACTTATTTTTAATTAGACTTTTATAGATCAATCTATTTATGCTGGTTTTCCATACATCAATCAAAAGTTAAAGTTAATAGTGGGTTTTCTTTAAGTATGAAAAAAATTTATGACAAAAGAAATTGGTTTCAAGAAAGAATACTGAACTAAATCTAATGAAAATGAGCAAGAAACAAACAAGTATACCGTTGAAAGGTGTTAAACTGAGAAATAATCTCATTAAACCATGTTTTCAGAAATATAGATTAAAAAATCTATGTTAAGACCAAGTTGCACTGTAAATTTCTCAAAAGGTGTTTTTTATTTTATGGGGGAAATTGAAGTTATAAAGTTTAAAACCAAATAATTACACCAATTTTTCTGCTCATGATGTTGTTTTCATATGCACAATCATGCCAAACTAGGCTCATAATCTGAGAATAAATAATGGTACATGATGCTGAGATTCATTGATAAAAAACCAATATCCATTATTATTCTATTGGCCCCCATTTTTGTTTTATTCATTCACTCATTAATTTATTTACTTATCAAGTACTGATCAATTTATTGGATATTAATTGAATACTTGCTATCTTCCAAGTACTTGTACTAGGTGAACAAAGAGTTCTACATTTGGCAAGAGGTGAAAACTTTTGAAATGTGCAAGAAGTGTGCAAGATAAACATTTTAAAAAACATAGATGAATCCACATAATATTATCTTTTGTTAGAGAATTTATAGATAAATGCTATCTAGTGAGTAACTGTTAACAATAATATTCCAAATCTTTCCACAAAGTTTGATGTATCACAGTTGGTCAATGATATTTGTTGTATAAATTAAAAATTATTAACATATTTTAGCATTTTTTCCAATTACGTATTGATCATAAATACACATAAACTTTCCCATAAAATTTCACAGATATAAAACATAGGCAACTTGGAAATCTGTAATAGACCTTCCACAGGGTATGCTTACATTTAATGACAGTGGCAGTAATCTAAACTCATAGATTTGTCATTTTTCTTACTTAAATGTTGGCAAAATTGGTAAATTTAAGTGTTTACATGCTTATTTATATTTTGCTTTGTATGAATTTGATGATTATGAAAAAATAATTGTTAAAAGACACCACTGACAAGAAACTTTAACTTTCAAAAATTAGTACATCAGGGCAGCTTTCACTTCCTTAACCAACTCTCCAAGAAACAGCTCAAGTAATATTTTAATAAAAAGTCATAAGATTAGGTCATTCCCATGCTTAAATTCAGTGTTTCCTCATTGGAACTGGAATAAACCACAAACTCCTTGTCTTATTATGGCCCACAAGACTCACCATGATCTAGCCATTGTCCACTTCCTGAAGTCATATTGCTCGTATTTACCTGCATCCCTAAAACACTAGTTTAATCCTCATCTCGAGAATCTGCACTGTGTCCCCTGGTTGGAACACACTCCTGCTAGGTTTCTGAGTGGCTCACCTTTTAACAGCACTTGCATCCAATTGAGCTATTTCCAGAGAGAAAAACCTAGTCTATTTTCTTATCTTTTTTTCTCCAAAGCAATTTCTGCCATCTCTAAGAGTCAGATCAGATATTTTCTCTATTTCTATTTTTTTCATCACCAGAATCCCAGGAGGGGAGAAACTGGCAACCCTACTTCACCACTTTCTTCCCAGTACCTATAAAAGTTGTTACTACATTGTAGACAGACACTCATAATATTTGTTGACTCTTTGAAGTGTGAT
Source organism: Hystrix cristata (assembly GCA_004026905.1). NCBI lineage: Eukaryota > Metazoa > Chordata > Mammalia > Rodentia > Hystricidae > Hystrix > Hystrix cristata. The sequence goes on along the minus strand of PVJO010000611.1, from coordinate 114,431 downwards.
AGTAACCACCTTACAATGAAGTGGACATGACGGTCTTTAGTAATTTAAGAGTGGTGTTTTCTGAGTTTAAAAATAAGTAAACATAATCAAATTTATATTAATATGGCATTTAATTATTTTCTTGTTGAGATTTATTGTATTTTTCTAAAAATCCTAAGTCTTAGATTTTACTGATTTGCACTTTTAAGCCAAATATGCATTCATTACAAATGTACTTATGGGTACGGTGTGGTGCCAAGCGTTCGCAGTTCCAGTTACATAGGAGGCTCAATGGGGATGGTCACTTAAGCTCCAAAGTTCAAGACCAACCTGGGCAACAGAGTGAGACCTCCAATAAAAAATTATGTATATTCAGTGGGCTGAAACAGACTATGTATGAAGTACAGGCTTGGATCCTTTGAAACTCTTCTTTTGTCTTCTTCAACACATCTACTAAAGGAATTATTTCTACTCATAGTGAACTGATGTCCAAAGACATAGTTTAGATCAAGATTGTGTCATTTAGGAAATTATGAGTTCTGTATGTTGTTTGAGTATCCAACGAAATAATACTAGTGCAGGCACTTTTAAAATTGCCTGCTACTTTAAAATTTTAGCTATTACACTATCATATTTGTTCATTCAGCATTTTTTTCTTAATTATGGGTCTAAATTGTTTCATTAATGATAGGTGATGTTGTTTAATGGTTGAGGTTTTAAGAGAGATCATTTTATAGTAGAAATCCAAGTAGATTACCCATACTGTTTTAAGAGTTTTTTTTTTTTTTAGTTTCAAATACATGTAATTTATTTGCATTTGAAATGACTAAGTGTCATCAAAATTGTATTTCATACTGTATAATTGTATGTAGTTGGAGAAAATGCTGTGGAGCTCTACTAAATCTCTGCGAGGACTGACAGCTATCCTCCAGCAGCTCCCAGTTGAGTCCTCTCACTAGGAACTGCTCAGGATCATGCTTCTTTTCGGAAGGTCAGGCCTGGATGGAGCAGAGGTATAAAGGCTTCCTGTCTGTTGGTCAATACCAGACCACTCCAGATCTCCTCAGGGACCAGATGGTGACTCAGTGACACCTATACTGGAATTTAGCTGGATGGTCCCCTCTGTCCTCTGCAATCCCACCTCCCTGTATCTCCTATGAACCTCACCTGTGACCTACATAGAACCCTCCATTTCAGAATGACTTTCTAAGAAATACAATTTAGGACAGTTATTGTTAGAAAGATATCATGAGCAATTCGACTTAAATAGATTTCAAAATGCAATGTAATTATACCATTTAAAAAATAAAAATTGAAGATATTTGATGACATAGGTATCATACGCAAATTTCAGAAGCATTTACTTTGTGTAATGAATATATGTAGAGATTATATATAGCTTTTCTTTTCTTGTTAGAGTGATACCAACTCACAAGGTAAATGCATTAGTTTCTTTTTTACATGTTTCATTGTTTAAAACATGAGATGACCTATACCGCCATCCTTCCAAATGAACATTTGTGACTTTTTCTTTGATATTTCTTGTTTTTCAGCATAATACTATTTGGTCTACTCTTAAAAATCTGTAAAGAATTGATGTGCAGAGACTCACTCTTATTTTGTATTGGACGAAGCAAAGAATTGGAAAGCAATTTTTATAAATTCAAGCTGTGATATAATGTGTTTTTTTTAAACAAACATCTAAAAATTTGTCTAGAAAATGAGACAGTAACTTCAAACCAACTTCCACACATAAAAGAAATGTGGCCTCTAACAGTGATGAAACCTCCACCTGTGGTAAATTAATACTTTTCGAACTTTTGAACCAAACTATTATTGAGGTTTTTTTTAATTAAAGTAGATTCACCAGTAAAAATGTAAGTCTCTTTTCAATATGCTCTTTTTCACATAGGTCCTTTCCCTTTCAAAAGTCATCACAAGTGGAAACAGATCTTTTTTGTGTGTCTGTCTCTCTGGTTTGATGTCAGTTCTGTAAGAAAGGAAGTGGTTTTTATTATTATCATTTTTTTTTGGTCTGTTTGTTTTCCCATTATATACTGCTAGGACCTTAAAAGACACATGATGCATAGCAATGGTCATTAAATACCTCTACATACTAGTTTTGGGAGCCTATTCTTTGCCCCAGTATATTTTTATTTGAATAAGGTGTGGTGAGTTCTTTGATAATATCAACAATACATTCAGATGAACAGATGCAATGAGAAGAACACGTGAGTAAATAACTTTTAAGAATCTATCTAATTGGGGATTGGGGATTTAGCCCAAGTGGTAGAGCACTTGCCTAGCAAGCACAAGGCCCTGAGTTTGATCCCCAGCACCCCTCAAAAATCAGCAACAACAACAACAAAAGAATATGTCTAATTCATCTAAATATAGGAAAAACTAGCATCTCCTCACATACCATTAGTAAGATTTTTTTTACTGTTAGTCAAGTAAAGTAGGAACTACTTGCATTTAGCAGCTCATGTGTAAACTGAATTGTTTTATAATTATCAAGGTCTATTATATCATTGGGTAAATGTTAGACTCGTCTGTGTTAAAAGCTTCCTAGTGGCTTACTAGTATTACTGAAAAGTGATGCTATGGGGAACTGATGTCATTAATATGTTTTGTAAAATTTAAATTTACTTCATCAGTTGTTTCCCTTAGATTTCTCCCTGTAAAAGTTATCATAAGTTTTAACTTTCTACTTTTCTATGACAGTAGTACATAGTGACATAGAATTAGTAAATAGAATATTATAGTACATGGAATACACTACTGACACTAGTACATAGAATACTACAGTACATGACATACAGCACAAAGAATAAACATTCTTACACTGAGATTCCATCTCACTCCAGAAAGAATGGCTATTATCAACAAATCAGCCAATAACAAACGCTGGAGGGGCTGTGGAGAAAACAGAACAGTTCTCCACTGTTGGTGAAAGTGTAAACTGGTGCAACTGCTATGGAAATCAGTGTGGAGATTCCTCAGGGAACTAGGACTAGAGGTTCCATTTGACCCAGCTATTCTACTTCTTGGTATCTTCCCAAAAGAACTGAAAGCATCATACCACAGTGACACATGCACATCCATGTTTATAGTGGCACATTTTGTAATAGCAAAATCTTTTTTTTTTAAATTTTATTTTAATGGTACCTTTCAAATGTACATAGTGATAACATTCATCACAAGGAATTTGTACCTGTCCATGATATATCTTGTTTCTTCTTTTTTCCCATGCCCCTCCCTTCCCCTCACCTCCGCCTTCTTATTTACAAAAGCTTCATTTCCATTTTTTCTTCCCACTTCTTATTTCTCTTGTCCCTCTGTTCCTTCCCCCTCCCCCTCCCTGTTCCCTTTCCCATTTGAACATTGTAAACAGTCCAAATGCCCATCAACCGAGGAATGGATAAAGAAAATGTGGGGGGGGTTTAATATATATACAGTGGAGTACTACTCTGCCATAAAGAATGATAAGTTTGAGATATTTCTAGGTAAATGAATGCATCTAGAGGCCACACTCTTAAGTGAAATAAATCGGACACACATTTAAATACCGCATTTTTTCTCTGGTGTGAGAAACTGAAAGTGTAAATAAAGGCTAAAATTGAGGAAGGGAAGAAAGTGTTCAAATGGGAAAGGGAACAAGGGAGGGGAAGGGGAAAAAGAAAGAGGGACAAGAGAAATAAGAAACAGAAGGAAAAAATGGAAACAAAGCTTTTGTAAATGAGGGAGGAGGGGGTGACGGGAGGGGAGGGAAATGGGAAAAAAAGAAACAACAAGATATATCATGTACTGGTACAAATCCCCTATGATGAACGTTATCACTATGTACATCTAAAATGTACCATTAAAATAAAATTTTAAAAAAGAATAATTTATTATTCATCAGACTACCACCTTACTGTACCCTTATTCAAATTTTCTTAATTGAAACTCCAAATATAAAGAAAGAAAAATGAAAGTGTAACTCACAGAAAAATTGTCATGACTAGACGACTAGCATCAGTATTTTTCAGAGTAAACACGGGGTATTTTTCCAAACCTTTCCTGATGATATAATTTTAAAAAAATACTCAGGCACATTCAAATGAAATAGGTAACAGGAAACTTTGCAGTAGAATACACAGGCATTCCTATTTTTTCTGGAAAATTTAGACATATTATTTAAGTTTTATAAAAACAGCAATCTGAGGCTTGGCATAGATGTGATTTGGAGAATGGTCTTTTCCACCTGAGCCAACAGTTAATGGATACCTCCTCATGCAGAACACTCTGTTAGATATTGGAATACACAGAAGAAGAGGACTACCCTGCCTTTGGGGAGCTTCCTAAGTAAATGGACCACTGGTTTTAGCCATTGACACAGAAGATTAATGAAGAATACTAAGTATACTTACTTCTAGTTCTTTTCAAATCCAATTAAATCTTCCCTTATGAACATCAAATATAGCATGTTTAATAAAGGCTGGACAGTATTTTGAGTATCAAATATAATTGAATAAATACTGGCCTCGACATAAGAAATTCTAGATTTAAAATTCTAAACTGCAGTTTAATACCTATGTGGCTTCAGTGAAGTTAAAGCACCTCTCTGAACATTTAGTTCAGTCTAAAATGCTGGCATTAGGATTATAGCGTATGAAATATGAAAACTTTCAATAACATTAATAAGACACACTTGGAACTTATTTTAATATTCAGTTTTCTGTATTTAATGTTACCAATGATTCTAGAAATACTTTGGATGAAATTAGTATTAGTTGAGAGATGAATCTGAACTGAGTTTCCTCTACATAATTCTTAAATTGATGATTCTGTTCCAAGGTAAGATTCATCTCTCTACCTAACTATTATAGTAAGGTTTTCCTATACTTAGTAAAAACATGATTGGCATGTTTTTGATTAAATATTTGATTTCTAAAGACAAGGAACAGAAACTAAGGATTCTTCAGCCAAATACACTATATAAAAAATACACATGCTTCCAAAAGTTCAATATCCTAAAATATTCCTACTTCAATTTATGGTACAATGTACCCATTACTGAATTTGAGATAAATACCACTCTGCTGAGGGAATGGGTGACCCTGCAACCCATCCTGACTGCTATGAAGGTGGACAATGGATTAGAATTCAGGTTTTATAAAGATTACACTTCTTCGAATGGTAACGCACTTATAATACAGTTTTAAGATCCTCATTTAAGTACTATTCACAGTAATGTTTTCAGTATGAAAAATACTAACACAACTCAGACTGATTTTTACCCTTTAAAGTCTCCTTTCATACATCTGGGCGAACTATTCTGACTACAAGAAAGAACTCAGTGAAAAGAGCAAAGTAAGTTTGAAAGAGAGTGCTTAAAGAATTCAACCATTTATCATTAGATGACAAATATCACACTTCATATGGAGACAATAATTCTAAGCTATCTCAGGAAATTGTGAGGACAAGCCTAACTCATAGAACTTCATGCTCACAAAATATGAAGCAGCTATACTGATGTATATATAATGAGATTTGTATGTATATGTGTAGCCTTCAATTTCCAAGGCTTCTCTTCCTGTACTCTTCGATGATTGGACTAAAATGGCAGACTCAGACTCAGAAAATAATAGAGCAGTGTAGAATAGGGCAATTAGATTGTAAGTAGAACCATGTTCAGAATAGGAAGCAGATGCATCCTCTGAGAAAAACAAAAAGAATGTGAACTCTTGTCAGCACTAAATTAATCAATCTTTTTCTTCATACAGGGTTATGTTCAAACTATATCTAACGTAGTTTGCAAAATATAAAACTTGAAGAAACTTCAAATTTAGAGGGAATACTTCCAGATAATCTTAAGAAAACCAGATTTTTCTTTTCTCTAAAGATATTAATAATATTGCAAATATGAGGCTGCTGGGTTTTGTAAGAAAAGCCTCAGTTTTCTTATAGTCTGCTGCCAGGTAAGAACCCATGTGTTGTTGAACTCACAGAAAGAAATCTGCAATTGGGGGTTCCCAAAGGCTATGCTATTTCCGTTCACCAAGGTACAAAGAAGGGTGATAATTTCTAAATATATTAATCTGATTACTCTTTTATACACCATGCCCAAATGTAGGGGCTAATGGTAGAAGTGTTATTAGGAAGTTTGTAGCACCCTTTATCAGACAATGAAAGCATCTGTGTACATACTTTCTACGTACTGAGAGCGTGATTGTATCAGGCACAGTGCATGCCAGCTGCAAAATTGTCTTTTCCTAACATCCTAACATCTCCAGGAGGAAGACGTCTCTCCACATTATAAATAAAAATATTGATTCTTACAAGTACAGTAATTTGTCCAGTTTCACTATAGCTTGTAAGGATTCAAATTCAGATCTACAAAGCTCCATAGCCCATCATGGAATATGGCTGAAGTATTTGATGCTCATTTTGTAGTTTTTTTTTTAAAGAAAACAAATAATTTATTCAATACATCAATTTTAGATATTTTGTATAATCCAAACTGAATTTTATATGCAGGTAATCAACCATACATATTATTTGCTGGTAGATATAGTACAGTAAAAATCCTTTAAGACTAGTTCCTGTATTACTAGTCAAAAGAACATAAAATATTTTGTCTGCTTTCTCTATGAGTAGTTGAAGGCTCTGTTCATTTATCTAAAGCAGTCAAATCCAGCTAAAAACATTTGTGCCTAGACATCTAAGAGTTTCTTTTGTGTAAAGCAGCATTTCTCCTGAGCCTAACCAAGCTCAGTTTGGAGTGTTACTGGGTAATTTGCACGCTCTGATATTTTAAAACTGGAAAAAAATTAACTATGTGATACCATTTAGCTGAAGAGGTTGTCACTGCAGAAAAAGTAAATATTTCTTTGCATAAATTTGTCTACAGTTTTATCATACTACTCAGCGATTTTTATTCCTTAAGGCCACTTATTAATTACAAAAAGAAAATAATACATTATGTTTTACCTAAGCAGAATTTATTTCTTACATGTGCAAAACTTTACTTTAACCTAAAGCATAGAATAGCATATCTGAAATATCAACCTGAGGGTAAGAATTGTTTTGCACTTTGCATTCTTGCTCTATATCTACCAAACCTCAATTCTCACACTCATATTCAGTCGAAACACAAAGTCTTTTTTGGAAGACATTTTCACAAAACTCAGATTGCATTCAACAGAACTCTAATTATCCAGACTAGTCAGAAAATCAGCATTTCCAGTCCCAGCCAGGATCACCACAAGACCTGAAGTACTTCACAGAATGTCTCTTTTGATTTCTTTACAAACTTAAAAAAAAAAAAAAAACTAGATGGAACCTCCTGTAAAATTTAATCATTGATACGTTTTAATTTTCCATTTAGATGATACATTTAAGTGCATGTTATATATGGCCACAATATAATACAAATGCAAACTGGCATTTTATGATTTTTCTTCAGCCCTAGTCCCTCCTTTTCTTCATTTTGCTCCCATGTGTTACATGTTAATGTAAGTTCCCTTTAACTATGAGCATACGTCTGTGGCACCTTTGCTTGTCTAGAAGCAGACAGCTGAGTTTCAAAGCCGCTGTGGACTTCCATACCCATCAGCAAAACATTAAAAATTGTTCCATAGAAAATACTGTTCTCAGAAAGCATATTCCCTTTGCCACAAAATGCTAATGTGGTTGTCTAGCTAATACAAGCATCTTGAAGGTGAGTGGGCCAGGGAAGGCATCACAAATGGGAAGCAATCCCTTCACTTCTGCAGGGAGGCTTTCATTTCACAGATTTTGTTTGTTTGTTTGTTTCTTGACAAAGTGCTATTCGCAGTAGTCCTGACCAATTTGTTAAGAAAAAGATAAATCTATGAAAAGCAATGTATATTTAGATAAATGCCTAACTTGAGAATAAAAATAAGTTTTCTTGGAAACGCTTCTAGAAAACCAACTAACCCAACCTTGTAAGGCCCAAAGCTCTATTTGGACATTAAGAAAATAAAACCCCAACTATGCATTTTTTCCAAAATAATTAAAGTTGATGAATTGACTCTATTATTCTAGGCTTTTAAATTTGTCTCCAGCTCCCATTTTCCCAATGGAATTCCTGTTCTACTCCAAAATAGACTATGTCTCCACTGCAAGCTGAAAACTAGCAGCTTTGCCAGCATGGCAGTAGGCAGTGACTATCCCTCTTCATTTACCATCCTGATATTTAGGCTTTTCCTGGATCCTTTCTCCCAAGTAAAATTCCAGTGTAGTTAATCAATCATCAGGCTCACTGTGTTTTAATCCAGCATCAATGCATTGGTGTGCAAATTTGGATTTCCATAGGTCACTTCACAAAGAATTATTGTGCTCTCTTTCCCACATTTGTCATTTTCATTCATTTATTTTGGAAAAGTGAGCATTAATTTTCAGTAATCACCAATTTTTTGGAATTTAGCAAACAAATGTACTAACACATATTTTATATTTTGAAAACTTAGTTTTGAATATCATTTCTCTCTTTTAGAAGCTTTAGAAGGATAAATATATTCGAAATTTTTCTCCAAGCATCCTAAAGTCTTAATTCTGTTAAATGTCAAGTAAATGTAGAGAACCACTGTAATTTTGCCTTGATGATCTGAGACAGGCTATCACTATGTAGTCTAGGCTGGTCTTGAACTCACTGTATTGCCAAAGTTGACCTGGACCTCCAGGTGCTCATCCTGCCTTGGACTCCCCAGCGCTGGGATTGCAGGTTTTCTCTGCTTTGTCCAGTTTAGATAGCCATTTCAAATGCCAGCATGAAATTGTTATTCCTCAATTTCTACAATTGTGTTAGTTGCCTGATTAAAATTACATTATTATGGTTAAAGGCTCTACGTATGTGTGCATATAACAATATTATGTGGAAATACACTAAGCATGTGGGACTGCTCTATCATTATAGTTCAAAATGTTTAGTTATATCACATTCGGGCCCTCAGGTCAGATTTGGTTGATCTGTTATAAGGCTAGTATCTTTTAATAAACATGCTAGAATTTTCTATTTGTGTTTAAAGTTCATTTATAGTATGTTTATTGTTTTGTATTATATGTATAACTGTAGCAATAGTTTCTGGCTGGTGGTATAATTCATAACACTGAAATAAATTTTCTAACTCCAGAGTCTATTTAAGTAGACAAACCGCATCTTCTTCACCCAGAAGTTTTTCTCCTGTATATTTGTAGCTTTATACTGTTGCAGTTTAATAAATGAATATATAAAGTTCATGGCCTAATACAGAAGTATTTAGGGCTGGGGATGTAGTTTTTGCAGGAGTCCTTAGGTTCGATCCCTAGAGTTGCTTAAAAAAAGAAAAGAAAAAAATAATATAGAGGAGGTTAAAATTTCAGCAAAAGACATATCAACAATTTTTTAACCTCTACAGTTCTGAATTTCCTTATCTGAAAAGCAATAGAAAATTTTATGTTAATCAGTAAAAATGAGAACTAAATTCAGCACCATGTGTAAAGCAATCTGTAAAGCAATCTTTCCAGATCGAATGTTCAGTAAAATAATTAGAATTATCCTTCCTATCCATTTTGAATCGCATTAAAATCTCTTCTTTTTTTTTCTTTTTTTTAGTAATTTCATCTTAGTTGAGGGTTAAGTTAGATATAGCCTCACCTACAAAAGGTAGCTACTTGACTACTCAAGAGTCATCAATATATCTCTTGTTTTATACTAGAATTTGGTATTGGACATCACAGTATGTTTTTCCTAGCTGTGTTTTACTTGTTCAGATTTATAAAACAATAGGCTGTGGACATTGTGTTCATGTATTCGTGTGAGTTCCAACCTCCCTTTTATAGAACCAAGTCATTCATGATGCTCTGAATGGAAGTCTTCTTTAACATAATTTAGACTTCACTTAAATTGAAAAGATTTGAATAGTTAACAGTGTTCTGAGGACTTCCAACCAGATTTGGAGGTAATCAAATAATATTCAATTAAGTACATCATTGGATAATATTAGGAATATTTCTAGAGTAATAAAGAGATTTAGGAATAGGAACTCAGCCTCTAGAGGGAGGAGGAAATTGTGAGAACAAAACAAAAACAAAATTTTCTCAATAAATAGCAGATATGTTAGCAACTAAAAACATGACCTCAGTGAGACAAGTGGGTAAGCACCATGTCATAGAAACATTTATTATTCACTGTACTAGGTGAGTCCAAAGCCTTCCTTTGGTCTGATTTGTCATTGTTTTATTCTTTTAGAAAGTTTTCTATATAAAACTGATTTCTAAGAAGATTCCACTGACTTGAGATGTCTCCTAATCGATTATCCTAGACTAGCCTGATTTTAACTTCTGACTTCATTCAAAAAAATAGTCCAGATACAAGGCAGTTATTATAATTTAGATCTAAAACATCTCCCAAAGGCTTATGGTCTTGCCCCTCAGTTGGAGGCACTACTGACAGATGGTGGAAACTTTAGGAAGTAAAATGAAGATGGTCAGATGACACAGTAGTGTAAAGATACTAACTCTATGCCTTCAGGGGCAACCATGATTAAGCATAGAATAATGTTAATGTGAAATTAGATTATTTTAATCGTTCCAGGAACAAAACAAATAAGAGAAGGAAGATGTCCTTGGTGTCTGCATGAGATAGCCCAGGACTCTAACACTTCAGAGTGATCCCTATTAGTGAAATCATGAGACCAAGAGTAAAGTGGAAAGTCAAAGGAAAAGAAAAATCCAGGACAAATCTGAAAGTTTTGTCGGATTATAAGAAGGGAAAGAATTTGCGATGTCTGAAAATGAAAGTGAAATTGTAATTTGAGCATATATTATAATACCTTGTCAGTCGTTGCTGTGAAGTTTCTAGGGCTTTTATCCTGAGCATAATACTACCGCTTCTTCCAGTCTTTAAAAATACAAGGAAATCATAAAACCCAAAGGAATGTGTATTCTTTGAGAAAGTGTAAATGTAAACAAAGATGTGAGAAACCATAAGTGTAAATAAAGACAATGAGGTATAATAGATATCATGTAAAGGAAAGATAATATTCAAAAGGCAGGAGAACTAGAAAGGGAGGAGGGGGAAAGAAGGAAGGAAAAGAGAAGAGAAAGAAAAAAGGGGGAAAATGGAAAAATGTAAATAATCCTCCTGTAAATAGGGAAGGGGGGGTATGGAAGGGAGGAGTGGGAAAGAGGGGGGAACCAAGATATATCATGTACAAGTACAAATTAACCACAATGAATGTGATCATTATATATAGAATGTACAAATACATGTTCTTGGTAAAAAAAAAAAATCTATGCCCCTTAAATAAGTAAACCTCCCATAATGTGATGAAAAAAAATGATGAAATTCATGAAACACATAGCCTACACTGTATGATCTCCACTAGAATCTAACCACCTCAATGGCAGGGACTTTGTTGTTTTGCAGAATATGTGTACCCACTGCTAAGTTCAGGTTAGGGTATAGTAACACCGAAGGAGACAGTGACCATTCAATACTTGCAGGTGCCATACTGATTCTGTCACCTACAGTTTTTAAGAAGGCTTTAGCCATGTTTAAACTCAGGGCTTGGTTCAGTGTTAGGCAAATAGTAAGACCTTATAAAATTTGAAAAATTAACTTCAACTCAATTATCTTTGTTCAATAAAGCCTTAACATCTTATAAGTTTAATTTTTAAGCATATGTTAGTAGAAGGATACATCTCTCCCTCTTTATATATATATAAATGTGTATATATGTATATATATATATTTCTGTCTCTGTCTCTCTATCTCTCTCTGTCTCTCTCTCTCTCTCCCTCTCTCTATATATTTATATACACATTCTCTTACTTATGGCTACTCTGTATGGTTTGTAAGGCAAGGATAGGCTGGTTAGGGGTGGCATTTTTGATCTCTAGTATTCAAAACTGATTATTTTCCAGGTAGGTCTTATTTTTGGAGAAACATGATGTTATTATTAATTATAACCATCATTCAGTGTAAAGGATCTCAAACCATTTTTGAGATAGCACCCTTTTTAATTTACCACTCTATCTCTATTTGTTTCTTCTACCACCAAAAATTTAAAGCACAATTATGAGTATACATTTCTCAATTTTTCGCCATCTAGCATCTTTCCTAACCCTTGTCTAACCTCAATAAAGCCTCCCTTGACCAAACCTATTTCTCTGTTTTCAGAGAATTTTTCAAAGCACATGTAAACTAGGGGATAAGAATTGTCACTACATTTGGATAAAACTCAACTTTCTCATCAATATTTTCAATAGATGTTAGGGTCAGTACAATGACTCAACATGTTTCACAAGGTGACATGTAAGACACTGTATCAAGCACATAGCTACACTGACTCTTTCATCCATTACTACTCTAACCTCCAATAAAAGGTGCCAGTATGTACAAGAGTCTAGGAAGACAACAACGAGCACAAACTATCCAATAGGGGAAACAGGGCTTATTACACAAAAAAGTATAGTAAACCTAGGTATTTTATAATAGAGCATTCATCTGGTGCTGTGGAGTAAGTAACACTATTCTATCAGGATGGAGTGAGGCGAAAGGAAACGATAAACTAACAAGTCCATTTTTAAGGATGGTTAAAAATAAGCTAGGTGAAATATTAAGAGAAGAAGATGTGAGAGTAGGAACATTGCTTCTCCAGCATTACTGTGGTCTTATACACTTCCCTGTTTGCTACTCTCCTTAATCTCATTACTTCTAGGAAAATGATGAGTTCCCCAAACCAGCACAGATCACCCCAATGTGCTCTTGACCTCCTTTATCAGTCATTTTAATATTCTGTACAAAATGAATTACTGGCTGTTTCTAGACCAGAAACATCATTGTGATTTTGCTGTTTAGCCTTTGTACCCATGCAAAAATTCTTGGCAAATATTTACACATTTGAAATGCACAGTTCCCAACTACTGCCTCATCAGTACCCACTTTACTCATTCCTCCTATATTACTATAATTTTTCTTTAAAATTTAGGAAATGTCACATATTATCAGCTTTTGTGAACATCTGTTTCCATCAATTTTCTACTTATTGAATACCTCATGATGAAGAATGACATCTGAGCCTCTTCTCTGTGTCCCTCACAATTAAAGAAACATCGTTAAAATATTACCTTTTCAATAAATTGTGAACCAACATATAGCTTGATCACATATTCTCCAAAGAAATGCAGTCCTGGTCATTTTGTTTTAGTTCAGAATGCAATTAAAAATTTTGGCACTAGACTTCCATGATTCTATAGCATTTTCAATTGCCTCATTTTTGATGTAGAACACAGGATTATGCTGAATATAACCTGGAAAAACTAAGCTTAGCTACAAAAGCCAAGAGTTTGCAATGGACCTTGTATAATTGCTTCATAATATTTGTAATAGAGTGTGAAATGTGCCAAGGTGGAAAATGTTGTGTATCACTCCAGAAATGGCAAAGCCAAATATTACACAAGGTAAACACTGCCTTCTCTTAACGTGACTCCAAGCACTTGAAACCAAAGCAAAGGGCAAGAGGACCAACAACTTTATACTCCACCAGCTCTACTGAGGAATAAATCTTTATGGTTGGAACTGAGAATTAGAGTGATGTATTTTCAATCCTACACATTAATGTTTTAGATAATACATAATCTATATGCTGGATAAGAAACTATAATCCTTTTATTTATAATCAGTTATTATTCATTTTAATCACAATTATTTATACTTATTAATTTAACAATATGGTGAGTTTTCTTATAATCTTTCACCCATGCAAAAGACATACTTTGATCATATCCACCCTATTATGCTCTCTTACCCACCCTTTCATACTCAGTTTTACTGCTATTTTATAAATTCCTTCACGAAACCCAAGAGCTTCCAATAATCCCAATATGTTTATATACTTTATGTTTAAAAAATACTTTTTTTATAGTAGCATCAAAAGATTTCTCAATGATTTTTTTCCCTATGTGCCAATTCTATATGTAGGTGCCAGTCTAGAAAAGGCAGTCAGTCTCTCCTAAAATACTACATATCTGAAACAAAAGAGAAGAGTTAATAAAATCTTCAAGTTAGAAATGTCACAATAGGCATGTTTTTCCATTCATAAAGTATGTCTTGAACACACACAAACTATCTTTTGTCATCTGGCTCTGCCCCATTTTGAAATTACTCTCTGCTGTTAATTAGATGTGACTACAATTTGATTAATCTCAAACATGTGTCACATATAAACAATGTAGAGAACTGTATTCAATTATTTTCCACTTAGAATATGAATAGTGTTCACAGAAAGAAGCCAAACATGGTTTTCAAAACAACATGAAGCCTAATCTTATCACACTGAGGACATTGACAATATAACATATTCTCATTCAGTTCAAGTGTTATATGCAAAGAAGAACCTAATTACTCATAGTTTCTGAGACTGAAATTTTAAAAATTGAGAGCCTCTCTCTGTCTTGGTCTTTGACTTTTAAAACTCTCATTTATAGGATACATTTCTTCACACTGAGCATTCACCTGATCCTGGTCTTGTTTTATTTTTTTATTTAAGTACAGCACTTTGGCAAAAAGCTTCCTACTACCTGCAAACTCACGATATACAAATACACATTGTTATACATCAGAGAAAGGAAAGTTTCAATTAACAAGGGGAAAATGTCTCTTTCACTTAATTCAAATTATCATTATTATTATAGGATATGTACTAAAACACTCATTTTTCAAAGTGCTAATTAAGTTTCCACAAATGCACTAAGCCTTTAACCACATTATGAGAGAAAAATTATATGATAAAGTAGTTGTGATTTAAGAAACAATGATTCCATTTAGGTATTTTCTGTTCAAGTTTCTAACAAAAAGTGTTTTCTTTCTTATTACACAGCCTGCAGTAATAAGTGAAATATAATCCTAATTAATTTTTCCTACAGCTGTATATAAATCAATAGCTGCAACATCCCAAAGGAAACACACACTGCATGGTCCTCCAGGTTCCTAATGAATGCAAATAGAATGACCTTTTCCTGACAACTATGAATATTGTTTCACAATTTTACCATTAAAATTGCTGCTATCAGCAATTTATACAGTAAACACCGAGACTACAATAGTTGTAAATAACTATTCTATGGTAAGAAGGGAATGGAAAAATTAAGCTTAAGTTATACAACTGTTCTTTATTTAAATATAGAAAATTCTGTTTTAAATGTAACCAATCTCCATTCTGCTTCTTTCTTCTCTCTTCTAGAAGAAATGGAGTAAAAGACTTTAAGGTTTGAGTCGTTTAATTAAGGAGTTTGATTTAGAAGTACTTTGTAAATAAAGGAAAATTAATCAGAAATTTCATAAAGATCTAAACACAACACTGAAATTGCCAGGAGTTTGTGGTTATATTTCATCAGAAATACCTGGCATCAAAATGCAAAACCCAGTCGTCAAGAAAGAGTACTATCCATGTCATGAGCATGTGAATGAATTTAGAACCCACGAAAACAGACAATGATATAAGGATGACAATTATGCAGACCTGAGAAAAAGTAGGCTGTAATTAATTTCCATTATTGTGCAGTTTGGCTAATGAATCACTTTGTTCTGCTACAATAAAAGTACATGTACTTATAACTAAACATATTGTTCCCTTCAAAACTTCACTATAATCATGAAGATGTCTCATTGATAGAAGTTAAACCAACCTTCTTAAGAAAGGTGGTTTATAATGTAAAACCTAATTGCATTGGTCATAGGTCTAAATACTGGAAATTCCCATTAGAGTTCACTAAAGCCTAGAATGTAGTAAATCAGTAGAATTCAATCACTATCTTCAAAAATAGGACTCACCCTATCCCAGTAAGTTTCAAAAGAGTCACATCAAGTGTATTCTGTTCCCATAGAATTCCAAAGTGTTTTTCCCATTCTCTGTTCTATAATTAATTTTTATCCCCCTACACAAGACTAGAGGCTACTATCACATAATTATTTTGTACTTTAAATACATATCAATGACAAGTTTACATAGAATATATTTTAGAGTGAAATTAATTTACTTTAGAAAATGCTTACACTACTCTTTTAGTATAAATCAACTTTCCATATTTTCAAATGGAGGCTTGTTTTAAACCCACTCAAACAATTTCTTGAAACAATTAAGAAAGTATTTCTATGTTTCACTTGGCAATATCAGGCATAGGTGGCAATTTTTAACTGCAGTAAACAATTTTCACTTGAAGACACTTTCTGAAGAGGCCTGTACTCTCACACCTGTAATGCCTTCATGTTCAAATGAATCCCTGCTACATCTCACTCAATATTGATCTTCAAGGCATTTCTCCTGATCTGTTCCCCAGTGTGGTCACTGAACAGTATCAGAGTTCAATAGGAAGATCAGCTGCTCATCCACTTTTTACTAAAGCAATTTGTATTATGGATTTATTTTAGCAGTCTACAGTGGCAGTTGCTGTTTTTACTATTTAAATGCTTTGATTATCTGACCTTGCTTACTTTATCTTTCTAAGCGCTATCCACAGGCTTTAACATTGATCAATAAGCAGGGATTCCTCTACAGGATTACGTTGGAATCAATCTCAATTGAGAGTTTTTGTGTTTTATGTTTTTTGACCTGTCTTAATTATGTTCCTTCTTTGGATAAATAAGGTAAAAATCTGATGACGTAGGTAAGAGTCTTCTATTTAAACAGATATACAAGTTACTAAGATAACTTGTATTCCTTATACATTATTTCATTCATTATGGAAATAATTAAGGAAATAATCCCTGGATATTATTGCATTATAAAAAATTCCATTAGAGTATAAAACATATAGGCAAATAACTGAAAAATCTTGAAACACTTTAATGTATTAATGGTGGTAATTGTGGAACTTTGATAAGCATTATCTTTACATATAGACTGTTCATAAAAGTGCTTATCTACTTTGTTTAGAATGAATTAATATTCCATTAAAAATTTAAATAAATTCTCAATAGCTTTATCTTAATACCAATAGGAAACAAATAACAAACTTGTTCACTATCATGAAAAATTTATTCACTGAATTCAATGAAAAAATTTTCAATGAGATGAGAAAAATGTTTCACAATTTTACTAGTTAGAAGGGATTTTTACTCAATTTTTAAAGCTTTGTTTTAAATAAGAAATGAATATGTATAAGTTCAAAATATTTTGAATATTTTCTAAATGAAACCTATAAATTTTAGAACCAAATTGTATGTTATCAAATATCTTGAATGATTAAAAACCTCCTATAATTGAGTAGCACAAATATAAAATTCATAGAACATAGTCATACTTAATTTTAAAACTTTTGCTAAATTTTTGATCTAATTAATTTTACTTTATATCTCCTGGCTTGAGTAGTGACATGAAGCTCCTAGATTTTTTCTTTGGACCAATTTATTGTAAGATTAGACTTTTCAAATTCAGAAATGCAAGAAATGTAAAGATACGATTAAAAAAGGAATTGATACAATTTTTTTAAATCCTATTTTAAAACCCAGTCTAAGATGTAAATATCTGTAACCGAACTTCACATAAAATTACAGTGAAATATTTTCCGCATATGCAAACTAGAGCATAAAATTTGCAGTTTGCTTCAGTCATTGAAAATGCAGAGTAGGGAGAAATGAGGTAAATAAACATATAATTATACACAAAATCTTTGTAATGTACAAATGTAACTTTTTTACTTAAATGAAAAAAAGCAAGACCTTCCACAGGACAATAGAAATATTATATATATCCAATAGATACATAGTCATCTTTCCATATTTTGAAATATTGACCAAATGATTTAGTATTTAATAGCTTTTATTTCAAACTAAATCATAGACTATTATTATAATAATTTGTCTTCTACTCATTTTAAACAAAATATGAAGCATAAATGAGTAAAAACAAAGCGATCACAAGATAATTAATTTTGATAGCTACATGCATGAATTTAAGTTGGAAAATAAAATCTATAAGCAAGGTAAGGAGAAAAATATAAGTTTAATTACCAATAGCTGCCATAATGATAGCTCCCCAAACTGTAAAAATCAGAGAGTTTCTTTCTACTGTTAGAATGGTACTTGAGAGAAATCATTTTCCTGAAAGTTACGCATCTCTGCAGAACACAACCCTGGCAAGGCATGCCCATACTTTTTTCCTTGAGTGGGTAAATGTTAAGGGAGAAGAATCCTAGTTTCATGATGCAGCAACACAAAGCTGGGAAGTGAAAATTATGTTGCAGCAGAGTCTTGAAAATATGACTGTAAAAGTTAATCAATAAAATGTCTATTCCTGTCTATTCACCGGAGGCCCCAGCTGCATAGCTTCACTCAATCGATACTACAAATTATTACGATTTCCAGGTTCCCACTGGACATTCAGAACAAATCTTTCAAGTGTAACAGGCTTATACTGAGTAGATGGTGTGTGTTCTCTATATTTAGTTCAAAAAGAGGAGGGGAAAAATAAAGTCTAAAAACTATATATTCCTAAAAAAACAACTTTATTGAAATAAAAGCTTAAGGGCCATCTTTAAGTATTTTAAAAACTGTTCCTTTAGATTACCGAATTTTTGCATATTTCTCTTTCGATTTAGTTCTGTTTAGTTATGAAATGATCTAACCTAGTCATACAGTTTAGTGGTATGAATGACTAGTTCTGAATGACTATTCCAAAGCCAACTAGTGAAAGAAATAATTTTGAGTTAATTAATTGCCAAAAAATCTGTTAGGTACATTATCATTATTTAAAATAGGATCTTATTATAAAGGATCCTAAATACATAGGATCCTATACATTTCAAGTTATAGCAGTTCTCCCTTAAAATATAAATGCTATTTATTGTTTTTATGATCAATTTCAACGCATTTTAAAAACAATGTTTCATGTTTCCTATTCTTTCCTCTTTAAAAAAAAATAAGTTTCTCTTATTTGAAAATAAAAGTCCCAAAATATTATGTTCTCCTGTGATACTCTAATCTCTTCAGCAAATTCTATGGTGATTCTAAGACTAGAAACTACTGAAGTCTGACTATAACTCTGTGCTCTGTACATTTTACCATGTACCAATTAGTTAAAATACAGTTTTGCAAATAAGGGACTACTAGTGAAGTGAACTGCCCTCAAAGCTTGAAGACCTTGTGACACCAAGGATATCTTTCTAGTGACTGATGTACACCACAGAGTCTGCTACTACCCAATACCAAATCAATTAGCTAATTCAATCAGTTCTTGCCACCTGTCGATTGAACTGGAGCGAAAAACTCAAATATACATAATTTTTTGTTTAGTAAGCCAAAAAGTCTTTGTTTCTTTCATATTTAAAAAGTAGTGTATTTTTCATGTTTAGACATGTTCATCTAGCATGTGAGCACATACTGGGACAATGAAGTGTCAGGCTATTTTTTAAAGAAAGACAAACTTATTTGCCTTAAGAAACCATTATTTTGAGCATGACAGTTTTTCAGTCTCTTTAAAATTCAGTCACATTTTTCTCATAACATGATGTAATAGTACATATTTACAATTTATGACTTTAAGTATTTAATTGTTAAACTGATACAAATAGCTAGACCCGTAAAGATACTGTTGCAATTCCAACTGCTTTTAAGCCTTATCTGATATTTGTGTTCCTCACCAGAGCTATTACATTAAGAAAGAATATTCCACTTAATTTTACAATCAAGCTATCTTGAAAAATAAAATATATGAATACAAATCAAGCATGTTGAACTTAAATTTGATCACTTCAGTTTTAACTGAAGGAATCATTGTCTGATTATTTTTTTAATTATAAAATCCAAGACCAGAAGCAGATCTTAATGGCTAGTTGCATGTCAGAAGTAATTTTTGTGATTATACTGAAAATGTATCTTTAAATAATACCTGTCAAATATAGGCATTATTTTAATAATAATGAATTTATTTCAAATACTATGTTTAGCAGTATACTAGCATCCATATCCCTTTTTACATATTTCTTCTTTTCCAAATATATTTTAAGCATATCATTTCCGGAATACAATTTGGATAGTTTAAAGGATCATAATATTTATAACAATAGTAAATAGTATCTGACTTTAGCCATTCCCAAAGAAAATTTCCTCGATATGATTTTGGCCCTTGATACCACTTTTTATTTTTTAATATTTGTTAAGTGTAGTTTTTGCATTGCTTAAATTCAAGCATCTGGTACATGAATGGTAAACAGTTTATCAAAGCGTTTAGTTTCACTTAGAAGTATGTAAACTATCAATCTAGATTGTTAAATTATTTTAGTACCCTATAGTATTAAACTTTTAGATTTAAAACATAAATAAATTTCTCATGAACAAACATCAAAAATTTCAGTTAACATTATTAGTTGGATATATAAAACATTAATTTAAAAAGTTAGATCAAGACATTCAATAATTTATATGAATTCAGGATTTGGCTTTCAATGATCAGTTACTATCAAATGCACGTTTTACTTTGGTGTCAGGACTATATTCAAAAGTTTGAGTGACAGGAGAAAAAGAAATCTAGATATATGTGCTTTATCTAACTGTGATTACTCAGTTTAACCAAAGTTCAGTGAGCAAAGTGTGATTTTTGATAAATTCTGAAAAAGTGAGGGGTATTCGTGTGGCTATGATACTTTCACCATTAATTTTTATAACAGATTAAGAAAATCAAGAAAAGGGCAGAGACAGCAGAATACTTAATTATGAGAATACTTAATTATTTAACATTTACTTGAAAACCAACTGATAAAATCTGAAAACATCATATTAAGTATAGTTGTTACATAAGTATTTGGATGCTCGGAACAGAAATTAATGCTTAAAGATGTTCCACTGAGAACAATCTACTTAACTGCTTCAAAACTAACATAGATTTTTATTACTTTTCCTCATATTTCTTTACATGTCTCAATGGTCTGACCAAAAAGTACACTAAATGTCTCTCAATTTAATAGTGTCTTGCTTAGAGCAGCTACTTAAAAAAAAAAAAAAAAAAGGCAACAAGAGCCATATGTAACCTTTGGACTCCAAAAGGAGAAAGATGAGAAGGCCATTGGCAGATAGGTGCTACAGAAACACAGTGTATTCTTTCTTTTGCATCCACCTTGTACATTTTTTTGATATTTAACAAGGAAGTTGCCTGCCACATCATTACTTAGAATCTGGAATAGGACTGTTAAAACTTTAAACACGTGCCATTTCAGTTAAGAACTGTTACAAATTTAAAGGTTTTTTCCCTCTATTTTGGAAACAACAATGTATTGTATAAACTAGCACACACACTCATAACCTTTTGCAAGACATAGCTAAATATTTAACAACAAAAGTCAAACAATTGACTGATTTCAGTATGTAAAGTAAAACTTTCTGAAATACTAAAAAACAACTCACTTGTAATCATTTTTTTCTTCTTCAGAAGCAATAATCCCTTCTGTCACTGTCTTCAGCTCTGCCTGGGGTTTTCTACTGTTCTGTTCTTGGCGAACTGTTTCTGCTATTTGCTCAGTTAGCTGCTCTTGAGTAGCTTTCAAGCTGGATTCCATTAGAAGAAGTTTTTTATGTTGACTGGCAAGTTCTTGGGCTGAAAGATAAAATAAAAACATTGTGTTTTTTTTTAACCAAGCCAATATATTTTGTTTTCTTTTTTCAGTTTTGTGTTTTTTTTCTTTTTTAGTTTAAATCTAATGCAATGCAACTTTGAGGAAGACTTAAACAGATCCTTGTTGTCAAAATACAAACCCAAGCAGACAATTCTCACATTTCTTTACTTAAAACACAAGTAAACAAAGGTATGTGTAAGGGAATAAAAGAGGCATGTCAGACTCTCAAGTTTATAAAGCATTTGAATTATAAAATTGTAAGTCTTAATCAGACCACAATATTTTGAGTTTATTTTGTGTCGTCTATTGCTACATATTATAGAAATAATGTGGATAAGCAGGATTCACATTCCTTCTTTACCACAGATGTTTCATATATATATATATATATATATATATATATATATATATATTCACATGGAGACTGATGTAATTATGAATTATGCCAAAATGATTGCTCTCCATTGATTTATTTTCACGCATTTATGGAATTTAAGTGCTTTTTCAAGGTCATCCAATAGATGGCACTCTTTCATTAGACCAACGCAGACTTAGGCAGTATGCTTCAAGTGCTCAAAACATAAGTGATTTAAGACAAAGACATTTTTCCTTTGTTCTTTGTTGACTGTATTCCTAGAGATATATATCTGTACATTTTATTCAAATATCCATCCCTTATAAAAGTGTTTATCTGATTTGTATTTCTATTTCCTCAACTATGTACCATCAGATGTTAATATTATCAGGCGTTATATTTTTAAAAGGTGTCTTGATATATTTTTATAGATTTTATGTTGTATATAGTACATTTCTGGAGGTATTTTAATGTCAAAATTGATATCTAATCAGTGGCATTAAAGAGGATATTATTTTCTGAAAACCAATTATCTTAATTGTGCTGTTCAAAATGAAGAAAAAAAGAAGAAATACTTTAGGATCACTCAATCAACAGCAATAACAATAAGAAAGGTCATTTAAAAAATAAACAGACCATCTTTTTTAATGATTCTTATTTTGTGTCCAAAAAAATAGTGCTTATCATAAGCTTCAATAAAGTTGTGAACAAAGATATTACAGTCGTACATTAGAGGTATCTTCTACAGGCAACCTCATAAAGAAGCTGCTACTTATAAATATTCTGCATTTATCACTCGTCTTTGAAGTTAAATGATGTTTCCCTGAAAAGAAGATCTAAAAAATCCGATTATTACTTTCTCATTTATAGATGCTGAGCTACAGAGAATTTATATTTTAATAAATACAGCTATACATGCTTGCATTATTTTTTTGCAAGTGCTCAAAATGACCAGTTTTCCCCCAGAAGAAATTACAGCATCTACCATTTTTATAGCTTAAATCTGCTATATATTAACAGTTTAAATTTGTGCCTCAGGAAAGCACAGAGCTAACGCAAACAGCTAAATATTTAACAAGGAAGAATGCATCACCCAGAGCTCATCTTTATTAAATTTCAAATACATCAGAATCTCTCTTGAACAAATGAGCTAAATGTTTAATAATTTCAACAAATGTTAAAGTATAGAGAAAAAACCCAATGCAGAGATTACAACAAATTTGCTTTCGAAATTAAAAAAAAAAAAAACCCTCACAAGATTAACAGATGTGTAAAACCTTTCTCTGTTCTTGACCAGTACAAAGAAAATCCAACAAAATGAAAAAAATCAATACTTTTGTGGTGATGTGGTTTTAACATTGTTAATAGTTGCACAAATTGTTTAAATTGTAACTGTTGCAGTATTTTATTTTAAGTGCTTTTTCAAATTTTTATGGTTTATATTTCTTCCTAAAAATAAAACTACCCCAAAACTTTTTTAAATGAGTTGTGAGTAGAATTTTCGGACATGAAATAGATGGGTCTTTAGGTTAAAAGGCTTTTGACCTACAATGCTACACACAGATTATTATGGATATAAGTATGCTGCAAGAATTCTCCTCTATGAAGAATCTCCTTAAACCAGTAGACTAACTTATAGATTGCTTGAGACAACTTGTAGCACATTCACAAAAAAGACCTTTCGTCAACTGTGTATGATGTGAATTTTCTATGAAGTTTGCCCTTTTGAAATGGCTAAGAGATTTATGTGTCAGAGTTCTCCTAAGAGTCTACTCTAATTCATTATGTGCTGGTTAAAAAGGGGTAAATTATTTTAAGTTTACCTATGCCTTGGACTTGAGCCTGAGTTGATCCCAAGCCAGAGGCGCTCACAGCTGCATGCTTTATTTACAATCCCTTTGTCAGACTTACAACTGCCCCAGGCTATAACATAGTGTACCTAATGTTCAAACTGGCAGGTAATCTTATGTCAAACATACTTCTTTGATTTAAAGTGATCAATAGATTCTTGTAAAGAGGTAATTTCTCTGATGTTTCCACCTTGCCTTTCTTACAGGTGATTCACACAAAAGCCTGCTTATATGATGTACGAACAATAAACAGAAAGCTATAATCATGTTTTTTCAGATGTTTCCGGTGCACAACGATTTTGGATCGATATACTGTGTAATACAATTATCTGCAATGATCTGGTTGTATTGAAAAAGAATTTGCAGGAGACCTCTAGGGGGTTTTATCCAGAAACATGTATCTGGCAATGTGTGAATAGAGGAAGGAAAAATTAAGGGGTTGAACAAAAGTTGTCTATTACGTAGCCAGTGATTTTATAATATTTTATTTCATAAAACTATTATGCCCAAAGTTTAGAAAAACAAAAGCAAGTGCTGGGGATTTAGCTTAGCGGTTAGAGCACTTCCCCAGCAATGTCAAGGCTCTGAGTTCTATCCCTGGCATCGAAAAAAGAAAAAAGAAAAAAAAAAAAAAAGAAAAAGGAAAAAAAAAAAGCTTGAAAGTAATGATGATAATAACATTCATGACTTCACACTCTTTCTATGGGAGCAAAAGAGTACCTTTAACAAAGAGATGTCAACTAAAGAAATGCAATGTTGCGTATATGAAGCACAGATTATGGGTCATATTGATTATTTATGCTATGAAAAATTGTTTATGTCTATTTTATGTAAATTATATATACTAGTGTCTATGAAATATGTTTGATATCTTTTAACCATTTTAAATTTTATTAGAATGATAAAATTCTAGAGGGGGTATTAATATGAAATAGTCAACTGTATCATACAATAAGAGCTTTAGTTTTTTCAGTGAAGATTTGTGGAATCAGAAAAGAGCTAGCATACACAGTCTGCATCCTAGAGAATTTAAACACATTTTCTGGGAAGATTTCTTTCCGAGTGTGGAAATGACTTCGTTTTATTTTTATGGTTCTCCCAAAGATGCTGACTCTTTGCAGCATCCACCTCAAAGCCTGAAAAGATCACATTTTCTATTTTGAGCCTCTAATCGGATATCCCTAATATGAAATTTTCTTTTGTCAAGCTGAAACAGACTCATACTGCAGCGAAGCTCAAAATCGGGGTACACTATTACCGCCCCAAAGCTTGCTCCATGCAGGCCCCGCAGTCCCCATCTGGCTGCTGCAGCCAGCTCTGACGAAGGTTGATTGTTCTTTCCACATGCTTTTCCCGGAGTACACACTAGAAACTTGCTTTCAGTCTCTTGACCACCCTGTCAAGGTGCTTCACCTCCCTACTTTGATTTTGATGGCTTTGTCTGTGTCCGGGAGTCCAGCTTCGGTCTCTCTTAGAATGGTGTATCTTTTGCATACTGTCTGTGAAGACAAAGAGCATTCCAATAGTGCCTTTTATGATGCACTTTTTAGATTGCAACCTGCTATTCTGAGCTGTAGGATACTGGAGATTACACAGCCCCTCATTAGCAATTGGGTCAAGTATCCACATCTCTTCTGAGATCAAAACCCGAGGATGTCTCTTTTTAAAAAAGTCGGTTGAAGGGAAGATTCACCATTAGCCTAAATATAGTGTTAATCAATACATAAAGGTTCAAAGGCAAAATAAAACATCTCCCATAATTCTTAGGGAATGAAAAAGACTAGTCAGATCAAAATGAATTCTTTCTCTTTAAAATGCGAAGAAGAATTTAATGAATACAAAAACTGTATTTAATCTCTTTGAGTTAACACCTATATAGTGCTTTCATTTAGCTCGAAAGGGAGCTACAGTAATGTGACACACAAGGAAATCCCTCCACCGTAAAGATAATTATGGTGCCCTTCTAATGACTTCTCCACACCACTTAAACTAATTAGCTTTATGAGAATACTGTGTTTGTCATTTCCTGTTTCAGTTCTACCATCTTTCTAACTCACGATGCCTCAGCCTTAAATTTGAGTGCGGAAAGACATAAAACGTAATCAAAGCCGAAATGATAAACGGGTGTGATTCTTTGAAACCGCAGCAACTTCACCGCGCTGTTTCCTGTCCATCCGCATGGTATTCCAGCCTTCTCCTGCCGGCTCCCCGCCACACCTCGATGCTCTATCACGCTCCATCATGCTTCTTTTAATCTAAATACTTAGTGTTCTTTCATGTCTTAATTATAGCAAATTGCGGCACGGTTGGCACCATTTCTTGAAATTAATCCCGGAGTACTTTGTTTCTGTCAAGCAGTCAAAGCCTCAGAGAATAATAGTAAATGTTATTGCAGATCTAAATTTAAATGACTGTCTATGTATTTAACTTAAGCCTTTAATTATTCCTGCCGAACTGTTTTTGGTTCAAATGTTAAACATTATTCATTGAGAAGGTAAAATTACTTTAGACAGCTTAAAACCTGCAGATATGTTTGGCTACAATTTTAACACAACAGTTATTTGCATTAACCTATTTTCCCAGGTGTAGGGACTTAGTAAATGACGTGCAACATCTTCTTATGGGTATGTGTTTCGCTTAGTTCCGTTCCACCAGTCGTTATGAAGAGAAGTGTTCCTTGAGGCCCCTTCGATTCTAAATGACTCTTCTCTAAGAACTGTTGAACTCTACATGAGATCCAAGACTGTGTATGTGTTACTATTGGTAAACACCTTTTAAGTAAGTCGCAGATAATGAAGTCTTTCAAAAGTTCTTCCACACATGATGAGCTAGATAGTTTTGTTACCTGTTGTTTTATGGAAACGTAAATGTCTCAGAGCTCTTACCTGTCAGTCTTTCATTCCCTGACTCTGAGCAGGGTCTACAGATATTCATACTCGAAAGCAAGAAGAGGCTGGGCCAGGCGTGGTGGCTCGCACTGCTAAGCTCAGAAGCTGGGGAGAGGAGACAGGACAGCTACGGAGTGAGCTCTTACCTCAAAAAAAAAAAAAAAAAATTAAACAACAACAACAACAAAAAAAGCTATGAAAACTAAGGTACTCCCTACTTTAGAAAATGAGTTTGAAAGTAGAATTTTCTATTTGCATTTTATGCATATATGTTTAAAGAGCTAGAAATTGGAAAACTCTGGAACATGGAATGCATACTGAAACAGAATGCAGATAACTGAATTTTACTGTAAGGTTTTCTGGGGGGTGCGGTCGGGTGCTGAGGATCGAACTCAGGGCCTCAGGCCTGTTGGTAAGCGATCTACCATTGAATTGAATCCCCAACCCAGATCCTAAGGTTTTTTTTGTTTTTGTTTTTGTTTTTAAACCAAGAGCATGTATTGGTACATACATACATTGGTCACATTCATTACATTTATTCTGTACCTATACATGGTGCATCTTGGTTCTCCCCCTCTCCCCCGCCCCTCCCCTCTCCTCCCTCCCCCCCTATTTATATCAGATCCTAAGTTTTTAAAAAGAGAAAGCCACTTTTCTTGTTTTGATAAACAGTACAAACTGTTTGATTTCGATGCAGATACACTTATCAATGAATCACAGAGACGGAACCTGTGAATCATAATGCACACTCTGTGCCTCCACCAGAGCACGTGCTCCGTGTCCACAGCTACCTTGACCTTCTTCTCTGTTCTGCAGATATCAAGGGCAGATTCTACACTGAGCATCCCTATACACTAAATATTTAGCGAATTGAATTGGACAGATTTTGCTAATTTCACTAGTCAGACATATGTCATTTCTTTCACTAAGAAAAATATGACATTTGCTTTGTCTCTGAAATACAACGTGAATACAAACGTATTTACACATACAATTTTGGCAGATTTATCTTCAAGAAATCTACAGGCATAATTTGAGAAATGACAATTTTATTTAGTTTTATGTCTCAATGAAAGTTGATGGCATTCTAGTAGCAACACAAGGTATATATTGAATTTAGAGACAAGTAACAAGAGGAAGATTCAAAAATTACAGTGAAATAAGTATTTCACAACAATTCAGAAAAAAACGTGAATCAATGAGCTTCTAGTTCCCTTTCCTCATCAGTAACAATGCTATTTCTAGGTAGATATCAGTTTCCCCATTTCTCACAATCTCAAGAGTATAGCTGATCCTTCTGGCTACAAAGTTTCTCGGAAAGTGCAAAGCCTTTTTCAAGCTGTCTTATCTGCTGTTCTAGCTGAGCAAATTCCACTTTGTGGTTCTGTTCAGTACCTACGGCTTCCAAAGGCAATAACTGAAAGGTCTTTCTAGCTTTGCAATTGCAAGAAAAGATTTCTCCCTGACATATGCATTGGCTATTTATTAGCTATTTCAGCTTTTCCCTTCCCTGTGTTTTCTTCACATTCTCATACTTTCATTGACATTAGCATTGCATTTAAATTTAAGTTCATGGTTAAAATGAGAAATTAATGTGCATGATACCAGATATATTCTGTTTATTATGTTCTCTAAACATTATTATACACACACTTAAACAAAATAAACAAACATATCTTTCTGGTAGTACAGCTAATGTAAATGTAGAAACTGAGGAATATTGAAGTGAAACCCGTTATCTTAGCCCGGGGTAGTTTCACGTATGCTATTTACACATTTTAGAGAATCAAGAAAATATCATATTTTTGCAGTAGGCTAAAAGCAGGACTTCTACACTCCTATTTTACATAACCAGGATATTTTTCCTCTCATCAAATAATTTGAATATGCATAAGCTATTTGATTTCTTACTTTTACAATGAATTACTGGACACTTCATTAAATTACAAATTCTACTGCATTTTACAAAGTATTTCATATGAATGATCTCATTTTTATCCCTATTATAAACTTGTAAAGTCATTTTCTGTACAAACTAAACACTAAATCCTTTCCTCATCCTATTACATTATGTTATTGTTTTTCTTGAGGGAATTGGTTTTTGGTAAATATTAATGGCTTAATACTGACATTTAAAATAAAAGTATAAGCTATAGCACAACAATCACAATGTATATAATGATAATGATAACATTTTAGTCAATGTGAACCATAAATCTTAACACATCCTACTTTGAAATTATCTCTAAATAAAGTCGCTGTTCAAGATTTACCACTGTGATGTAAAATCTTTTCTGTCTTCAAAATAAGTCTACTTATTTTGTGCAACTGTAATTTTTACTCACTGATGGAAAACAAACAAATCTTCCAGCCCCCTTTTTTTTTCTAATCATTGGTGCTGGATTTTTCTTATTTGCATCAGGGAAAGCAAGAGAGCACAATGGAGGATATTCTCAGTACCAACAATGCAGTCATTATTTAAAAACAGATAACTCTGTCAGCTACTAATTATTAGTTTAGCTATATTGTGATGGAATTGGATAGTGGGTAAATATAAGTGGAAATATGCTTACTAACAGAGAATGATTCAAAGTGACCTAAAGAACTAGGGACACTAGACTGTGCGTCATAACGCAGAATCTGGAAAATTACAGACAACACAAATATAACAAGGTTGAATCATAGCAGAGTGGACTACAGATAGAAAAATATATAAAGTAAAATCAAGACATACTAAACTATAGGCAGTGAACATCAAGTATCATATGGAACAGAGTAAAAAATATGCTCTCTAAAATCTCATTTAATAGAGCGTCTCGCTGTAACCTGCCTCTACTTAATCTGTAAAACTATCAGAAAATCAGAATTTTGTCTTGTCCTTCCATTAGGAGCTAAATTCGTTGTTATTGATTACTAAAATTCAAAAAAATTATCTTTCTGAATCATTACTCTATGCAATGTGCTAAAATTAGATCAATAAGAATAGTGTTGACAAATATGCATTGGATTTTTGTATTTGGAGAACAATGTCTGTAGAGAGATTGTATAATAAAAAGTGATAATCCTACTAATCTCGAATTTTATTTACAAAAAAACTAAGTAATAAATTACTTATAGAGTCCATTATTTGGAAAATGAAATTCAGTTATTATAGTTATAATCAATAGTGTTCTTACTTAAATATAGAGTGAATTTTGTGAGACTAAAAGGGTACTTTATTTCTACGGAAGAAGTTTAAATGTTGATCAGATGTATCACAAAGAACCCCCAACTCTTTTAATAGCAAATGGAAAAGTTCATAGCCATGGATGCTTAGAGATTCAGAAGTGATATTCTGACTTTCTTTCAAAACAATATTCTGTGACTATCATCTTCCACAGTACTGTATTAACCTTCACTAGAACTGTCGTGTTAGTTTAGTACATTTTTTAAATCATATCATAAAATAGTCAAAATATTATCTATGCCAAAATTTAATTAATACATTTTCATATGAACTGGAATCCAGAACAGACCTTTCAAGTAGTGAGTTTCTATTAAAACTTCACTACTTATTATCTAACTTACTAATTAAACAACTAATTATTCAGATCTTCAGTTTGCTAATTTGTAAAATGGGGATATAATATTTATTGAAAATAGATACTGCAAGATACAAATAAATAACATGTCCATTATCTATCAGATATGATATGCAGTTAATTTTAAAGGCTACAAATATTATTAAGAAGAAATCTTATTGTTTTAGAAGTTTGTTTCAATTTAAGAAATTATGAAAATTATTATACAATCACTATGCATAAATGTACTACCTTTCTAAATCTCTTTTTTTTTTCTGAAAACTGTCTTTCTCCCTGTCCTCATATTTATTGTGGAGAGAATTCCTCTGAAATCATGTTTTCAAATATCTTCCTGTCTTAGTCTATTCTGTCTTCTATAACAAAATATCATTTGAGATGGTTTATGGAAAAAGAAATTTATTTCTCACTCTTTCAGAGGCTGGGATTATAATATCCAATATCCAAGTACTATGAAAGTTAGTGTCTGGTGAGGACTTGTCTCATAGATAATGGTTTGTGGTATTTTTGCTTATTCTTATATAGCAGAAGAGGTGAGGGTTATCTTTTATAACATGATCTCTTTCATAAGGGCACTAAACCCCTTTTATGATGTCTCCAGCCTTGTGTTCTAATTGCTTCCCAAAGGTGGGACCTCCCAATACTATCACCTTGGAAGGTAAGACTTCAACATAAGAATTTTGGAGATGTATAAACATTTAGTCCATTATACTCTTTAATTTTTATAATGATAAAACACATCAAATCATCAATGTGTGTGGGTTTCTTAAACAATCTGCTTTGTTGAATTATTAAGAAATAAGTCCTAATTCAATTTGAAAATCTACTTTGACAGAATGAAGATGTCATTTATTTTGTACTTATATTCAAATGGAATACTCTGTGCTTATTTTCAAATGTACTTGTAAGGTTTATCCTAGTAGGTAGATGTTAATCACACACTAATGTAACACTAATGTAACACTAATGTAATCTAAAGTTCAGATGTTAAAGAAAGGATACTGGTCAATAAAATTTTCTTTTCAAGTCAAATATAGTAATGTAAAAGCTAGTATATTGGAGAGAGAGAGAGAGAAGCAAAAATCAGAATTAGGCAGAAAGAGATAGAGATTATATGTGTTATAGTTATAATCGACAATGAGATTAAGACACAAAGGAGGCAGAATGCCCACAATGAAAGTAGATGCCAACATCTAGCTGTTCTATTTTTTGTTTGTTTTTTGCTTTTTGTTTTCTGTTGTTATTGCTTTCGTTTGGTTTGTTTTGGTTTGTTTTATTTTGTTGTTTGCTAGTGCTGGCGACCAAGCCTAGAGACTTGTACATGCTAAGCAAGCATTCTATCAAGAACTAGTGAGTTCTCCACTCTGCCCCTAATTCGTCCTTCTTAAACTGTGACTAGTAGGTTACTCTTGAGTGATCTCTCTTACCTCTATGCAGGGCTCATAACATGTTTCCTTCAAAAACTCAGAGGACATATTTGTATATTTGTAGATTGGCTGTTGGACTCCATTTCTGGTTTCTGTTACAGGTGAATTAGTGTATCTGGAGTGTGAAACTATCTGCTGTAGACAAACTTCTTCATAAGATCCAGTTCACATAAGTGAGAAGAGAGGAGGAGATGATGTTAGAAATAAATTTTAGGCATGTTAATTATACTCACATACTACTAGACATCTTCTCATTACAAGCATCAGATAAGATAAAGATACAGAACAAGCAGTTTGAGCAAGTAGGATAAATGAATTTCTGTTTTGTGTCTGTCTCTCAAGATGCAACATAGTTATCTGTGGGCACACGGCTTGTGGGAATACAGGAGTGCTACCTGGTAAGTGATGTTACTGTTGTTTGCTTCCCTGGGACATCATGGGAGGGCTTTAAGGAATTTTTGCATAAGCTGCAGATACTGCCTTAATGTATTTTCTTGTAGATATGTGTTAGGAACTATCCTGAGTATAATGTTATTATTAATATTTTTAATGTAAGACAGTATGTTAAAATTTCTTTGGAAGGCTGGGGATTTAGCACAGTGGTTAGAGTGCTTGCCTTGCAAGCACAAGGTCCTGAGGTGGATCCTCAACACCAAAAAAAAAAAAAAAATTCATTTGAAGAAACTAGAGGTATTGTGTTGAGAAGAAATTATCAGTTAAATTTCTCTCTAGAAAATGAGAAAATAAAATGTTAAAGAAGGTCCAAATCACTGGGATCATTTGTTTCCAGTAACTGCTGCTGTCACGGGAAGTGGGGTATCTGCTGTCTGTGAGAATTACCATGAACAAGAAGCACTATGTCACACTCCATTGTGTTAGAGAAAAAAGGTGCTTTAGGAAGTGCTAACAGGAACCAGGATTTTGATCATACTGCCTTTCCATTTGAAATATGGATGCAGCTTCCTGTTGTGAATAAATTTCAAGATTTAAAATGGCATGAGTTCTTTGTATATTCTAGATGTTAGACCCTTGTCTGAGGGGCAGCTGGCAAAAATATTTCCCAGTCTGTGGATTTTCGTCCTGCTCTACTTGTGATTTCTTTTGCTGTGCAAAAGCCTTTTAATAGGATGTGGCCCCAAGCACTGATTCTTTGTATTGTTTCCTGTGGAGTCTGGGTTCTGTTCATAAAATTTTTTCCTACC
Source organism: Hystrix cristata (assembly GCA_004026905.1). Classification (NCBI taxonomy): domain Eukaryota; kingdom Metazoa; phylum Chordata; class Mammalia; order Rodentia; family Hystricidae; genus Hystrix; species Hystrix cristata. The sequence continues at coordinate 81,555 of PVJO010000611.1, read as the reverse complement.
CCTATGTCTTCGAGAGTTCTTCCTATTCTTTTCTCTAGTAGATTTAGTGTTTCTGTTTTAATGTTTAGATCTTTGACCCACTTCGATTTTAGTTTAGTACATGGCGAGAGACGTGTATCTAGTTTTAGTTTTTGGCACGTGGCAAGCCAATTTTTCCAACACCGTTTGTTAAAGAGGCTATCTTTCTTCCAGTGAGGGTATTTGGCTCCTTTGTTGAAGATGAGGTACTTGAGTGTGTTTGGAGTTGTTTCTGCATCTTCTAATTTGTTCCATTGATCCTTGGGTCAGTCTTTACAAAGAACTCAAAAGCATCAAACCTCCCAAATTTAAAGACCCTATCCAAAAATGGGCATCTGAAATGAATAAACATTTCTCAGATGAAGAAATAAAAACGACAAATAAATACATGAAAAAGTGTTCAACATCACTAGTCATTCAAGAGATGCAAATCAAAAGAACGTTAAGATTCTATTTCACTCCGTAAAGAACAGCAATTATCAAAAAATCAACCAATAACAAATGCTGGCGGGGGTGTGGGGAGAAAGAAACCCTCCTCCACTCTTGGTGGGAATGTAGATTGGTCCAGCCACTATGGAAATCAGTATGGAGAGTCCTCAAAAAACTACAAACAGAGCTTCCATTTGCTCCAGCTATTCCTCTACTGGGCATCTTCCCAGAAGAATTAAAATCATCATACCACAGCGATATATGCACAACCATAGCAACAAAATTTGTAATAACTAAGTCTTAGAAACAAGCTAAATGCCCAACAAATAATGAATGGCTAAAGAAGATGTGGTTTTTCTACACAATGGAGTACTACTCTGCCATAAAAAAGGATAAGCTAGAGATATTTGTGGGTAAATGGATGCACCTTGAGAACATACTCTTATGTGAAATAATCAGACACTCATAAGAACACATCAAATTGTTTTTCTGATATGAAAAACCATAAGTGTAAATAAGGACAAAGAGGTGGAATAGACATTATATAAAAGAAAGATAATATTCAAAAGAAAGGAGAACTAGAAAGGGGGAAAAGGGAAAAGAAGGAAGGGAAAAAGGAAAGAAAAGGGAAAGGGAAAAAATGGAAAAATATAAATAAACCTGCTGTAAATAGGGAAGGGGCAAGCAAAAGGGAGGTGTGGGGAAGAAAGGGAAAACCAAGATACATCATGTACAGGTACAAAATAACCATGACGAATGCGACCATTATGCATACAATGTACCAATACATGCTGTTGGTAAAAAAATAAATAAATAAATAAAATAAAATGGCTGCATGAATTTCAAGCACTGTTTATCTCAAGAGTATCATTTTCTCCATTATACACTAAATTCCCACTTTGCTGGACTTGTTTTATTATTAGAATGACCCCAAATGCCTCTTTTCCATAACAAGGACTGATTCATGACATGCATTTCTCTTGAATTTTCTCCCTCCTTGCTTCCACCATGTCCAACCTTGCTATCTCCTCCATTTTGCAATATCATTTCAAGTCATACTTTCTCAAAAAGCCCTCCCTACCCTGTCTACTAATGAAGTAAAAGCTCCTTTGGCACACAACTCATGGAACCTATACTCTTCACAAGATTTAAAGTAACTACAAAGTTGGAGATGAGTTCTGTAACAGAGTGAAGAGTGCTTGCCTAGCAGGCACCAAGCCCTGGGTTTTATTACATTGCTGCAAAAAATAATGATCATAATAAAATTATTATAAATAAACATACATTTGTCTTATTTGTCTAGTGTCAGTTTCTCTTATCAGATATTAAACTTGCTATATGGCTATATGCATGGATAATTCTATCATGTTCAGCATTTTTTTTTTTTTTTTTGGTGCTGGGGATTGAACTCAGGGCCTTGTGATTGTGAGGTGAGAGCTCTGACCACTGAGCTAAATCCCCAACCCCCATATTAAATTCTTGATATCTAACTCAGTGCCTGGCAAAACTGTGTGAAATTGAGTGCCTGATGTATGATAGGCAAACAAAAGAATAAATAAATAAATCTCATCAGGAAAGAATTGCCATTGAGGTCATGTTGGCCAATAAGTTTATTTATGACAGCTATGATGAATGGATCAAAGGTTAAAACTATTACTTTCTTTCACTCTGGAAAACTTTTTTTAGTCTCTAACCATATTTTAGCTGATGAGAAGTTCTCTTAATTTTCCTCCCTCTGAAAGTGTTAATTCCTGAAGAGTAGTTTTGCTGGATATACAATTCCAGAATTTTTCTTTTACAGCCTTTGAAGAATGCAATGCTATGTACTTCCTTCTGATTCCATTGTTTCAGATGACAATCTGTGTCACTCAAACTATTGTTCATGTTAAGAAGTGTGCCATTTCTATTTAATTCTATTTAGGTACTTCTTTGTCTTTAATTTTCTTTGTCTTTAATTTTCAAATTTAATGTCTTTAATTTTAAAATTAGTGTGGATTTCTTTAGGATTATTGTGTTTGAATTTTTCTTAACATCTTCTATCTGGAAGTTTTTGTATTTAACCAAATTTGGGAAAATTTCAGCCTTTATTTCTTTGCATAATTTCTTTACCTATGCTCTTTTATCTTCTTCTGGAATATGATAACATCAATATAAGATCATTTGATTTGGATTTGATTTGGATCATTTGATTTGAAGACTGGTACAACATTAACATTTTTCTTTATTATGGATATTTGGCAATTTTTATTTTTCTATAATCAATCTCACTATTCTTTTTTGTTATCTTCAATCTACTATTGAGCTAATCCAATGGATTTTTATTTAATTTTGTATCAGTTTTAGTTCTATGGCTTATTGTAAATATATTTGATTTTTTACCAAGAGTTCCTAATTTTTCCTCTTATTATGGGAGTTCATAACTACACATAAAAGGAAATTTCATCTTTGTCAAGTGATTCTAACATCTGAGTCATATCAATATTGGCATCTATTGCTTTTATTTTCTAATTAAAAATGATTCTCCTGGTTCTTGAAATGATGTGTGTTTTTGGATTATTTTCTGGACTTCTGGGATATAATGTAGGGACTTGAATTCAATTTAGTATTTTTATACCAGTTAATCATCCTGTTTAGCTATATCATACATGTTTGGGCGGGGATATACATTCAGCCTTTCCTGAAAAAGCAGAGAATTGAATTACATTGCCTATTTCTATCTCTGTGTTTGTCTCTTTGTGTCTTCCTCTTCCTCTCAACTAACTACTTATCTATGTATCTATCCATCTATCCATCCATCTACACACATATACATTTCTCAGTAAAAGTACAGTACATATCTTTAATAATGTGAACGGACTGACTCATAAGGCAGGCTAGAACCAGTATTTTTATCATGGACAATAAAAAGCTGAGATTTTAATCCCAGAAGTCTCTACACACAATAATTCATGTAATTCCAAGTGTAGTCTGCTTTTCCTAGTGCCTTCCTTCTGAAGGCCACTATAACAAGTTAACCAGTAGACAAAAGTGGCTATGGTTGAACATCTTCAAGGAAGTAGGGTTAGTGATGTACTATGGCTAGAGCTTGTCTACCAAGTGTTCATGTGTTGGGAGTTTGGTCCAAGGTTGGTGATATGAAGAAGTGACAGGACATTTAAAAGATGGGCCCAGGTCATTAAGGGCACTACTCTGGAAAAAATGTAATATAGTTCTTATGGAACCCTTGTTATTTCTAATTACAAGGTGGTTATAAAAGACCAAGCTTGATCCCAGAACCTCCCTCCAGCTCTGTGTCACCATGTTAATTCCCTCTTTGCTTGTTCTCCCTCTACAAGCTCATCTACCACCACCTAATACCACAGAGGGGCTCCAACCATATTATTTAGAATTTTGGACTAAGAAACTATACACTAAATAAACTTCTTTTGTTTAAAAGTACCTACCTAGCTTTAAGTATTTTGTTATAACAATGGGAAATGGACTGATATAGCATGTATCCATAAATTAAATCTTCAAAGAATATATGTGCATATATACACATATATAGAAAGAGTGATATGTGCGCATATATATATGTGCACATATATATATCTATATATATATATACACACATATATACATATATATCACTCTATCCCCATACCCCTGGATATGAAGTGCATAATGAGTACAGAGTAGCATTCTTTTCTGGGGGGAGGGAGGTGCTGAGGATCAAACTCTGGGCCTTGTGCTTGCTAGGCAAGCTCTCTACCACTTGAGCTAAATCCCCAAACCCAGAGTAGCATTCTATGTAGTTTGTATATTTACACAGAATGTGTTAGTCCTTGTGATTATGAAAGAGTTATATCTACAAGTAGGTTTTTAATTTATTCAATGAGGTACAGAGGACCTATATTCTCACAAGTTTAAATTATCAAACCATTAGTTTTTTTGATGTTTTTAAAATGGAAGTAAATTTCAAAATTCATTTAGGAAATCAGCTCTTTATTAGCAAAAAGATTCTGTATTACATAATTAAAGTATTTTTGCTATGAACCAGTGAAGTATTAATTCTTTCACTACTACTCAGTAGTAGAGTGATTGTAAGCAAGTTAGAAAATCTCCGAGTGGCACATTTCTCATTTGGAAAGGGTTTTTGTGGCTATGTGGTAGAATAAATTATCTATATGTTCCTTTCTAGTTCTAAAGTTTCTTAAAATTGAACTTTAAAATTTGAATGCTTATTATCTATACATACCAAAACTTAAATATTACTCAAATCAGTAAAAAAAAAAAAACAAAACAAAATTTTATATTTAGGAACAGGAAGAATGAATGTTTATCTCACCTAAGAACATTGGCTTTCCATGGTGCCACTATCATTTATAATAAAATTACTTCCTTGGTCCTAGCCTTCTACTTGGGCCGCAGCTGTGCCTTCTCTGAGCCCTCTCCACTGTAGTGGGTGGCCTGCTGTTTTGCTTTAGGAGGCCTCAGATAGGCTCTTGCTAATACTTAAGACCTATCTCTCAAACTTGAGCCTTATCTCTCTAATGAATGCCTGTTCACCAACAGAGCTAAGTGCCCAGGGAGAACCAAACCTCTTGATCCTTGCTTTATGAACATCTACTTACTGGATCTCAGGGTCAGAAGCTCTGTGATGTAGTCACTCTGGTATTGTACTCTCTCCGGGAATCAGGGTTCAAACAGCCCCTGCGGCCAGTAACTGCTATGGTGATAGATGGACTCAAGCTGGTTTGACTGTTCCAGACCTGAGGTAGATGAATTCCTGTAAGTCTGGACTTGCTACTTCACTGCTCTAAAGCTGCAGTGTCCCTTCTGCTCCCTCCTGGCAGCTACCTTTAATTAGGTGCGTTTCTAACACCTCTACTCACACCTTATCTAGGCCTCTTTATACTCGTCCAGGCAAGACCCAAAGAAAATTACCTTATTTCCAGTTCCTTCCTGCAGCACTTATTCCTATCTTATTCCTTCTTACAATAAGAACAGAAAATGTACAGTGCTATGGCACTTTCCTCCCCATCAGGGCAGGCATTTACTTCCATTAGCAAGATAATCTGATGCTGCCTATTGTCCTCAGAAAGGAATTTGAATATCCAGCTTATCCTAAAAGCCTGTTTAAATCTTATATGAGAGCAGAACTTTTAAAAAATTCCAGGAAATGGTTGGATAATAGCCCTACAGACAGAGATACAGACAAATGTAATAGATTGATTAGGATAAGAGAGAGGAAAAGGAAAAATGTCAGAAATGAAAAAGTTATTTCTATACTCCATATGTGCTGATTTTGTTATATCTTACTCTGAGCTTAACCACTCACTCGTGAATCAGCTTTTTAAAAAGTGTATTCTTCAGTTTGAAAAGTGTTACCTTATTTTTATATTGCTGTTTGGTTTGAGTTATTTTTAATGCAAAACTACCAAAACTAACTCATACATTGTGTGTAAGGCAAAAATACAACTATATCCTTAATTGAGTAAGTTATATATAAAACAGTTATGTATAGAACTGCTGTAACAATTATTTCTGGTCTAGGAAAACTGCTATATTTCACAAACATAAAACAAAGCCAAGGTAAACAATTAAGGGCTGGGGATTAAAAAAAGAAACAGACTGTATTATGTACATGTACCAAGTCCCCAAGATGATTGTGCAATGCATGCACTGCACACACATGTACTAATAAATAATTTTTAAAAAGCAAAAGAAATGAACACATATAAGTAACAGAGCACACACTGTGATCATAGGAAAAGGAGCCAAAGAGCCATGACATTGTCATCTATTGGGCAAGATAGGGATGAGGGACGGTAACTGACAACTGACAACCCAGAAACTCTTGACCACTGCTCAAGGCTGAGTTTTAAAACTTCCTGAAGATTCCCAGAATATTTATACATTATTATGGTTAAATCTCACCACAACTTTTCATTTATTATTTTGTGAATAAATCACATAAGAAAACACAACTAAATTAAGATTGAAAAAAAAGTGCAAAGGAGGACGTAGCACAGGGCTGACCTTGAGCTCCTTGAAAGAAGACAGGGGAATCGACCATCCATTTACTGTAGACTAACTGTGATGCGAGGTACCTAAGAGCCACCTGTGCATATTGGACACTCCAAAACCATGAGTGAATAAACATATAATCATCGAATAATATTTAAATGCTAAATGTAGGTGATAGCATCAGAAAGATAGCACAACTATGTCAATGGAATAAGACATAGTCTTGACTGTTACACTTCTGGACAATGTTTGCTAATATTTCCTTTAATGTTTTTTCACCTAGTGTCCATGGGTGAGATTTATCTAGAATATCTTTGTGGAGGGGGCAGCACACCAGATGGAATGTACCTTTTATCACTGTTTTAGGTTAATATTTTGACACCTTCACAAGAGACTTGGAAGCTCTGTTCTTTTTTCTGTGCTTCAGAGGATTTTAAACAGCTCTTAAATTATGGTTGCCCCAATCTGCAGTTTTGTTTTCTGCAGTTTTAGTTACTCACAGTAATCCATGTTGAATATTAAATAGATAATTACAGAAATAAAGAACAGTCTAGTTCATGAATTGTACACAGTACATTGTTCCTAGTAACATAATGCAATTTCATGCTGTCTGTCCTGCTCCTTCCCTCACAGGAAAGGAATTATACCTTCTTCCGATGGATCCCACGCTGTACAAGCTACCCGCCCATAACAGCCGTCTCAGTAATTAAAATGATGAGCAGTGTTGCAGTACCTGTGTTCAAACACCTTTATTTTCTTATTAATGGCCCCAAAGTACATGAATATTGACATTAGCCATTCAACATATCAAAGGAAAACTTGAGAAATAGTTCCTTTAAGTAAAAATTATCATAAAATACTATTTGTTTTGTAGGTACATGAGAAGAGGATCATATCCATACAACTTGTATCGAGTGTACCTTCATAGTTGAACTATTTTAGTATTAAATATTTTTGTTAGTCTTTCACTGTGCCAAATACGCAAACTGAACGTGTTCATAGGAATGTATATATGAAAAAGCCCACAGTATTATCTGTCGTTTCGGGAATTCACTACAGTACTGAATTACATCACTCAGAGACTCACAGAGAAGGGACACTACCTTAGATATCTCTCAATGAATAGTTCTAGGAAACAATCCGTTTTCTGAACATGGCACTTTTTAAAGTGTCTATTTCTTTAAAGCCATTAATTGGCTAAGATTACCTATATGTTCTTCGGTCAGTAGTGGCAGTTTATCTTTTTCTTTTAAAAACTATTTTATCCAGGTCTCAAATGTATTGATACAGAATGAAAAGAAAATTAACGTCACATCATTAAATTACTATCCCTTTATCTCTGATTTTGCCTACTATATGTATTTGCATGTTATCAATTTTTCCTTGATTAGTTTAAAATTATTATTGTTACTATTTTATTAGTCACTGCTAGTTATTTAATCCATTAATTATATCTATGTATGTCTCTTTTTAGTATTCTTATGTTAATTTTATAATTTCGAATTTATTGAGTTAGTTATTGACTTACTTTCATTATTTTCTTTATATTAATTTATCTAAAACCATGAGTTTCCTTCCTAGAAAAATTTAGTCCTAGTCCATAAATTCAGGTACACAAATTTCAATTATTTGTATGAATTAAATACACAGTAATATGTAGTATATTTTGTCATATGTGCTATATAAAATATACAGTGTATATAGTTTCAAAATAGAAAAAATACTAATAGACATTTCATCAAAAATATATACAAATGGCTAGTCAGTGTATGAAAGAAGCCTGTTAGGGAATGAAAAATCAAACTACAATAAGACACCTTTCATATACACTGCACTAGCAACATAAAACCAGTTATAACAAGTAATAGCAACATTGTTGAGAAACTGGACTTCATATACATGGAGGTGGTGGGTGGCAGTGGAGGTGATGTTCTAAATGGTGCAGCCACTTTGGAAAATAGAATAGCAATTTCTCAAAACCTTCAACATGAAACTATCATTGGATCCCACCTATCTAGCTACTTTTATGCTAAAGATAAATGAAAATATAGGCCTCTATAAATACTTTCAAATTAATGTCTACAGAAGCATTATTTATAACAGTCAAAAAGTGAAAACAACTTGAATATCCATCAATTGGTGAATGGATATGGGGTATACATACAATATGTGGTACATCCATACAACAGGATACCACTCAACAGTAACTACTGACCATGATACATCACAGATTACCCTCAGAAACATTACTGTAAGAGTTGGAAGCTAAACACGAGACTACCTATATTAGTTACTTTTAGGTTTGCAAGGGAGCAGATTTAATACAGGACGAGTCCAAGTTATAACATTCACACACAAAAGCCAAATGCAGGAAGAGTGGAGAACACCTACCTACATCCTGGAGACCCGAAAGATCCAATCAGGGTGGGAGCCCACAGCAATGTCCCATGTATGTCCATGTCTGCACTAAAAGGCAAAAGAAATCTGCACCGGAAGCAGGATACAATGCTTGCAGCAGAGATGAAGACCAGAGCTTCCCAAAGAGAACAGCAGCCGGCCCTGAGCTCCTTTTGCAATGAAAACAGCTGAGTCACCTTCAGGAGAACCAGCTGCAGCAGAGCTTTTCCTGGGACACAGCCGGCCCCTATCTTCTGCTCCTGTTCTCCTTTATGTTGTGTTGGCAGCAATCCTCAGGTGGATCTTCTACACCCAGAGCGACACCAACTCAGTCCAGCTGGGCATTCCTGCTCAAGTTGACCACAGTCAGTCCACCACACTACCAGTTGTATAGTTTTATTTAAATAAAATGTCCAACAAAAGTGCTTTTGATGTGGGAGATGAGAATGGTAATGAATTATAAATGAGCTTGAGTGACCTTACTGGAAGAAGTGAAAGTTCCCAAAACTGATGTATGGTAGTTAGTACACTAGTCAATAAAGTTCCTAAAAGTTACTAAATCATATCCTTAAAGAGGGTTAATTTTAAGGTACTTAAAGTGTCCTTAAGCCATTGGGACTTTATAAAAAGACCAAGAGAAACGTGTGCTGGCACATAACTACTCTGTTTCCCTATGTGATGCCCTCTGCCAGGTTACCACTCAGCTAAACTCATATTCCTGGAGTTGCCAGACTCCAGAATCATGAGTTATATATACCTCCACTCTGCTTAAATTACCTATTCTTGGGTATTTTGATATAGCAACTGAAAGCAAAAGTTTCTGAAAGTCTTTGGATCATAGATCATAGATCACTTTTTCTATTGGGAGTGATTTAGTATTACTTTTTGAAGATTCTATCATTGTCTCATATGTGTAAAAGATTACTTCTGAAAGAGCTATTTTTTCCCATTGGTATAGATATATGTATGTATCTTTGCAAAAATACTAAATTGTGTCTTAGTATCTTTCTAAGAAGTCTGAATATTTGCTACTATACATTATACAAACTTATTCATTTTAAGAATTTTTAAATATATTTGACCCTAGCATTTCCATATGAACTATAAGTTTTTTAATGTCCATATTTTTAAAAATCCTAATTACGATTATTTTTATATTAAATCAAATATCCATTAAGAGGTTATTTATATCTTTGCAACATTGAGTTTTTAATTTAAAAAATTATATTTTCTTCTATTATTTAAGTATTATTTAATCTCATAAGAGTATTTAGCTATTTTCACTTGTAAAGTCTTAGCACATGTTTCTTAATTAAGCATTGCTTTTTATGATTCCACAAATAGTATTTTAATACTTTACTTTCTAGTTGTTCCTAGAATATAAAATACAAATTAATTTTGTATTTTGACCTTATGTGCAGCAAAGCTAAATTTGCTATTAAATAGTAGGTTCTTTGAGACTTCTAGACCTATAATCAGCCAGCTATAAATAATTAAAATTTTATGTCCACATTTTAAAAGTCCGTATCCCTGGTATTTGGTTTAAATTGGTCTCAATGCTCTGACTATGTCTTCTGGTCCAGTGACAAGCAGAAGCAATAATAGAAGAGACCCTTATATTGTTTTCAATACCTGAAAATAAAGTTTTTAGTATTTTGCTAGAACAATGCCTGTTGTACATTTTTATAGAAGCAATTCATTAGATTACAGAAGTACACATTTATTACTAATTCGATGATTTGACAAATGCCAAGTAAATGTAGCTAAACTGACAAATATAATTGAGACTGGTCTATATCACATATTCGTTTTTAATATCCTAAGGGAAGTTTTTGAATTGACATATATTGAACAATTATGACGTGTCTGGGTCTGTGTTTTAACATAATTTATCTCTTGTATACATGAACTTATTTGTAGAAATAATGATTTAACACAATGAAAATGCAACTGATATTTTCATTTTTCAGTATTTATAATGAGCAGTTTTTTGTTGATATGTTCTTATTCTACTATCACACACATTGAGGGGGTTGGGGAAGCAAGAATAAGATAGGTTTACTTTTCAGTTTTTAAAATTGCTATGCCATGATGAGTCAGATTCAGTCTAACAAATAAGACTGCAGATTTCTTAGACTTTGAGTGTAACATCCTAACTGCATGTGACATTAAGGTTACCTCTCCTGGAAAGAAGCAAGCACAGTCAGTGCAGGGTAAGCAGTTTATAAGTGGATATTAAAGAGAATCAAAGTGTGTGCTGTAGCAGAGCTGACTAGTTGTTAGTAATAGTTATTATCTTTTTTTCCATGTTAATATAATTTTTAGTCAAATACAGGGATCTGAAACAAAAGGCTGCGTTTTTCAAGATCATATTAGTTCAGTGTGGTCAAATGTGTGCCTTCTGTTCTGTGCAATAAGACTTAAAGTGACGTGCACAGTTTCTGGTAAGTGCTCTTAACATAAGTAGTGATGTCCTCTTCTTCTAGAAGCTGGCCTGGGGATAATGGCAGCAACTGGAAGAGACAGGTAATGCCAGAAGACAAATACTAGTTACTGAGGATGACAAGCAGCACGGCGGAGTGAGCAAGGCCGCTGATGACTTGAGGCAGGAAAGCCTCAACAACAGAGGAGCTTTCACAAGAGCGAGAAGTAAACTTCTACAGTGTTAAGCTCCTGTAAGATATGACTACTGGTTTCAATAGTAAAATCCTCAATCTAACTAACCATCAGATTTCACTGATGAAATCTTCTTAATGTGTGGCAGGTAAAATTATTTACAATAACATCCACAATGAAGAAAAGAAAGTCTTCAAATATCTGACCAGGAGCAGACGATGTCATACACAAAAGAAATACATGAAACAGCTTCTTCAGAGCAGTCAGAAGGAAGGCATCCAGGCCGACATCTTGATTTCAAAGTCCTGGCCTGTAAAACTAGGAAACACAGTTCTGGTGTTTAAAACAGTCCCTTTGTTGTACTTTGTGACACTTTTTGACAATAGTCCTAACAAAACAAATACATTCAACTTAAGATAATAATAAAATAGTGAACCACGGATGGAAAAATCCATGATACTAAAGGACTGATCACAAACCCCAAACCACTTTAAACATAGAAATACTATCTAAATGGTTATTGTAAATATGGGTAGACCACAGAACGCAAATATCAAATGCTGTCTTGAAAGAGAAATACTATAAAACAAAATACACATGGATGTGAATACCTTTATCAATGCCAATTTCCTTTGAAATGTCTGTTCTCAACTCAGAAAATGAAATTTAGCATAACTGCATAAACATACACATGTAAATATTTCTTTTATGAATCATGAGTGTATCAGCACACAAAACCAAAGTAGCATTTACTCGGTAATAAAACTCACAGTCACTGGAAAGACACTCTGACTAAAAGCATCTGAGAAATTAATAAGTTAGACATGTGACCTTTATAATCTTTGCTAAAGTCTTAAAATTTAAATGTTGGACTTTGAAATTATTGTTAAGGGGTGAAGTGTAACAATGTATAAGCATTTTATTCTATTTGTTTTATGTAGAAGATTTAACATTAATCTATTGAAGATTTACATATGAGTATATTTGATGCTTTTAAAACTTTACGAAATCTCACCTAAAGAAAAAAAAGGTGTTGGAATTCAATCCCAGTATGTAACTCATTCTGTACTGTACGATGTGTTTCTTCGACTAAAATAGACTGTTTTGAAATGAACATTACACAAATATTTTATTTCATATATATGTTTGTTATAAAAATAAATAAAAACATGGTAGTTAAATATGTTTTTTCACCTATTTGTTTCTTTTTCATGAAGCAACTTATTTTCTTGTTCAGGATTTGATTCAACTTTGAGTTTCATTTCCTTGATATTCCTTCAAATACAAGTAGATTCTCCTGGCGTTCCCCAGTGACAAAGTTAACTTATTTCTGCAGCGGCGATGTTTTGTTAATCTACTAAGCTCAGCCAGTAACCTGAAACTGTTCCACTGAGTCTGCTGTAAATATTAACACTGCATAACTTTCAACCTTTTATAAACTGAAATGGTTCAGAATTTTTTTTCTCCTTTCACAGCCCTTCAGGAATTCTAAAAGCCTGAAATTTAACAATTTCTTTATCCTTTAAACAAAAACTTTGCAGAGTTTTCATAATGTTAATAAAATTTTATAATATAGTCCCTCTAAGTTTTGCTCATGACTAGATAAAAGCATAAAAATACACTTGTAAAAAGAGTTTTTGGGTGCCAGCCGGATGAAACACTTTTAGCACTTCCAAAAGGTTGTACAACTTATTCAAGAGACATAACATTTACTTGTGTGTTCTTGAATTTCTTTTTTCTTTTGCTACTGGAGATGGAACACATGACCTTTATATTGAGCTACCTCCCCAGCCCATTGTCTTGTTTTCTGTTTTGATACAGGATCTCTCTAAGACATTAAGTTGAACAGGCCGTGCTCAAATTTTCAATCCTCCTGCTTCAGCCTCCCAGAGCACAGGGAAGATTTATTACAATATAATATGTATTTGGTGATTTTGTTGGAAAAAGAATTCAGTCACACCTTTGTCTCTAGACTGAGTTTTATTTATAAATCTAATAATGAGGCATATTTTACGTCTTACTAAATTTTATGCGTGAAAGCGAAGTTACTTTTTATGGATGGGAGGGGATTCGTTGCTAAAGGAAGACTTTTTGCAAAGTGAGATTCTTTTAATTTTAAAAAGAAACAACAATTTTGCATTAATATACAGTAGGAAAATTTGAAATTTCCAGGGACATCATCACTCCATTATGGATCTCACTGATTCATCTCTTCTTGTGGGGGGAATTTGCCATTTGAGTTGCAAAGTTATTATTCTAGTTTATAATTTTTTCAATAATGTATGTAATGCTGATTCATTCAAATAATCATGTTAACATCTCCATTTTACTGAAAGAAAATCCAGAGATAAGATACTCATATTCTGGCTGTTGATTAGAATTAAATGATATTTCATATTTGTATCACATCATCCTTATTTCCATTACTTTATTTTATTTTCAGCTTGATTTGTAAATAGTATTATTTTCTATTATTCACTAATGGCTAGAATTATCATGCCCAGTATAAAGACTCATTTAGCTCTATTCAAAACTGTTAGAATTATTACTGGGTCGACTTGAGATGAAAGGAAAATTTCTAGTTTTTTGCCTCAAAATTTGTCAAAGTTCTCAAAACATGTTTGATCATGAATGTTTTCTTTTGAGTATATTTACTTATTTTCAGTACAGAATAAAATGTTTATGATATTTAAAAAGAATAAAAACCATTAATGAATGAAAAGAAATCAATGTGAGTAGATATAAATATTATCATTATATAATGGCACTGGCCATATATTGATGTATAAATTTCCTTTTTTTATATCAACAACTAAACCAAAATAACCAAAACTTCCAATGAGTTGAAGCTATACTTATTGTGCTTGTATAGAGACAATTTTATCTGTCATGACTAATGATCACATTAAAATTTATTAATTCAGATTCCATGCTAAACCTTATTTCTAATATTAAAATAAATATACTTCCACCTCTAAATTGACCTATATCTGATTCTTTGTGTAGTGCAATTCATTTCTTAGGTTCTTAGACAAGCCATTAAATGTGTAGGCTTAGACGAGTTTAAATTATTATAACTAGAAAAGTCACCAATTTTTAAGATTATTTTTTCCTATGTATTTTCCTATTCTCTGAGACCATTCATTCATATTGCTTTATAATCATGAACATTTTGTGAAAGAAGATTTTTAATAAGAATTCATATGTTTTTAATTTAATACTTACATAAAGCTTCTAATATCAAGGCAATTAGTTGATGTAAGATAGGACTGATATTAATTACAGAAAATTGTCATCAAATGGAAAAGAAAACTGAAGCATCTTACAGAGGCTTAATTCTGATTATGGCTCAAAATTGCTCTTTCCATTAACACAATTAACACTCCCAACTAGCAAATTTTATAGAAGAGCAAGTAACTAGATATTTTCTACAGACAATCTTTTCTAAGTTTCAATTTTATTTCATTTCTTCTCTGTCTGCCAGTGTAACAATGATTAAGTCTTAAAATCTAGTGTAAAGTCTCATTTTAATGATATTAAAAACAAAAACTTACCTATTCATCAGTATTTTTCATTTTTTACTATGCATATGTCCAGAGATTGTAAAACAAAAGCTTCAAAAATCTACTAACACAAATACTTTAGAAATAAATTTTATATGAAAAGATGGTACTATGCAATGTAAATAGTTACTAGATATACAATACACATTTTAGCCACTTGAATTGGGTTAACTTCAAAAGATCAGAATGACATTTGGTAAATAATCACTTCCAGTATGTCAATGCAGTAGAACTTTCATATTTGGAAAAGAGAAAATTCATTTCATTTTAGTGGACAATTTTCTCACTGTACAGTTGAATTATTATATAATCAGATCTAGTACTCCATGTTTATGGGACACCTGCTTCAAGAAATTTTAAATTACTTCAAAAACATTGCTTTAGCAACCTCTTCAGTTCTATATATTACTATTCACTAAGTTTATACTAACAGACCTCCCTGGGCAAACTAGGATCTGAATTTTCACAACGCAGTACAACTCAATTTTCACATAAGATATCAAACAGTATCAACACATCTGCTTACACATATATCTTGAGTCATCTGAATGAAATAAATATTTGAAACAAACCCACATCTATAATCCCTGCCAAAAGCAACGGAAGTTTTAAAATATCTTTTCATCACTAAAAAACTGGAAAATGTGATTATTTTAAAACACTTCTACATTTTCTAAGATTTTTTTCTAAATAGTTTTTTTGTATTAAATATTGAAGGTTCAATTTAAAACACCTGAGAACATCTCTTTACTCACTATCTTAACAATATTCACCTATACTTTCAAAGACATCATTTCCATCTAAGAAAATGATCAAGCATAAATCGAAGAGAAAACTGATTGTTAAAGAAGTGAATACATTTTACTGTATTTTATAAAAATGTACAACTATTACCACCCTCTAATTTTAGAATATTTTTATCACATTAAAATGAAATTTGGGGCCCACTTACAGTTACAGTACTATTTTTCCCTATAAGTTTTTGTCTTTGGGGGACATTTGGGTAAATGGAATTATGTGGTATGTGTTCTTTCATGGCTAGGTTTCTTTCACTGAGCAGAACATAAACTTGTTGCATGTTGCAGCCAGTATCAGTACTTCATTCCATTTTATTTATTCATATGGCTTTTGACATGACTCAAATACTTTTGGTTCCAGTGAATGCAGTTCTGCGTAAAGACATGTAATTACTCCTTGCTTGGGCTAGTTTTTAATGGCACTGTGGACCTAATGCAGGTAAAACTTACACTCTGATAACTTTTTAAATAAGCATATAAAATATGATGAAAATGAAAAAAGGAAAATTTATGTTAAAATGCTTATCCTCTGGAGGTTTTCTTCTCATAAAGGATGCAATTATTGGTATTTAACTTAAGCTATTTTTTTTGTTGGATTTTCAGCAAGTGACCATATAGTAGGAGCAATTAATGTAGTCTTCTTAATTGTATATTCTGCCTTTTGGGTAGCTACTTTAACCACTTGATGTGGATTAGTTTAAATGCTAATTGTTTAAAAAAATGAGTAATACGAATGAGGAAGCAGAAGGTATGGCAGTTTGCTTTAAATTAGATTTTTAAAAATTATTTGTATGAATACTTTCTAAGATTCAGAGCATTCAATGTTTACGAGTAAACTTGTTGTGGACTAGTTGTGACTTATATTTTCAATGCCAAAATCTAATCCTCTCTCTTTTATTAAAAGTTCAATGTATTTTCAAAGAAAAAGGAGTGTGTAATTTTGTTTATTCCTAGAATAATTTCCCTGATATTTAAAAAGTTAATGTGCACGATGCATTTCCAAGAAGGAACTATAAATTATATAACATTTTCCAAATACATTTGGCCCATGAAACATCTCCCAGGGAAAATCCTGAAACAATATCACTTTCTATGAGACAGCTTAGAAAATGTGGCCTGTTCGAGTCAATAACATAGTAGGCAACATTGAAGAATGATGCAACCAGCATGATGGAAGTCCACATAAGAGTTCTGAGGGAACTATGTCAAGAACTAATTTACAAACTTATTTACAATAAAACTTGTTGATCTTTTTCCTAAACATTCTAGTAGTTAAATGTCTACAATTGCAGAGTTAAAATACCTCTCGGGCTTCAATAGAGACACTGGAATGCCTGCAGGCATGTCCAATGTGTGCCCAGCCTTTTTTTTTTTTTTTTTGCCCTCTTTTAATTGAGTGAAGGAGAATTTTCTTGGGCTTCATATAAATCATGTAACATAATAAACATATATATAACAAAAATTATTTAGTTTTATATTTTTATTGTAATATTAAATGAAAAGAGGATTAAAAAACCTGTGAGCCACAGGTTGGACATTGTTACTAAAATTTCAACCAGGAAGAGAATATTCTAAAATGTGACCATCTTGTAATGTACACAGGGCAATATTGTTATGAGAAAACAGTTATCTGTGTACACTAGTCATAGAAGAATTTATTAGTGTGGCTCCAAGATCAAATTAGATACAGGGCAAAGTGGTCTGTATGACTAGCCAATTAATCAAGCGGTTGTAATTCTTCTTTGTCCTCCCTTACAAAACAAAACAAACACCCTTTAGAAACTGTGTCAATTTCAATCTGTATAGCCATGGAGCCCATGTCACTAAATAACACAGAATTCCTCTTGAAAATGCTTTCTTATATTTTATTGGTTATATATACCTACAATTGCAAATTAATTATCTTTCCAATTTAAACCTTATCTCTTGAATTTGATGAGTGTTTATTCATTTCGAGAGTCTAATTACTTCAAGATGAAGTGCAAAAATCAAGATTTTGAATTGAAATGCAAAAAAAAGGCCTTATTCAGATTTGATAGTTAAATATTTCTAAACTATATATTTCAATACAAAACATGAAACCCCAAATTTAAGACAAAACCAAGCATGAAACATCAAATTTAAAATTTTCATAGCTTGTTTTACAAGTGTTTTAAACACTGTTTTAACCTGCATTTAAGGGCACAGTAATTTTTCTGAATAAATTACAAAATCCAATTTCTAAATGGTCCTCAAAACATTGTATAACAAAAGTCATTATCTGAGATATGGAAAACAAATTAGGTGGATCACAAACTTGCAGTAGATTATTCTCTAATAAAGTCTCTAATCTGCAAAGCAGGGAGGAACAATCCAGGCCAAGCCCAGTCCTCACCCCGAGTGACAGGGACAGACCCAGGATCCGAAAGACTGTGGCAGGTAGCGTTGGCTGAGAAAGGTGCTGGACAGGAAAGAGCTACACAGAGAGACTGCCCTGGAGATTTTCAGAAGGTCACAATGTAATATGTGATTGAGTCCTAATAGGGGAGGCAGATGAGGACATTTGTGGGAGCTGAGGGAAGGATTATCTAGAAACTCAGGTAATATAATGCTCAAGGTTCACTTAAGATAAAAAAAATCTCCAAAATCTGAAGTTCAGAACCTCAAATTCATAGGACTTTGGTAGGATAATAATAAGAATATTGGACTAGTTATAAGGAAATACAGAAACAAGTCATGGAATACTTAAGTGCAAACATATAAGTAATCATAATAAAATTAAATAGTCTAAATACTTAGACTGACAGATTGTTTTAAAAACAACACTCCTTACATACCCTTTGCTTGATAGTAAAAGCAATAAAAGAGAAAAATAAGCCAAAAAATTTGCAAGAGGCTTTTCTTTTGTCATGATAGGCTGAGTAACCCACTACCCCACAGATCAATAGTGAATATAAAGTTGTATTTTTATTCATATTACATATTCTCTTTGGAATAGCTGAGGCTCCACTTCATATCATTGTCATTCTGGATTATAGAGGAAAAGAGCACAAGAAAATATATTACATCTCTAGAACTCCATACAGAAGTAATACATGTCATTTCTGCTCATATTTTATTGGCGAAAGTAATTAAAATTTTTCTGGTCCAACAACCAGATTTCAACAAGACAGAGAAAAATCATCTTCCCACAGAGCAGAAAAGGTGTAAGGATGGGGCAGTGGCTGAATATATTCTCAGTCATTAAGAGTACCAATTTTAGGGGCTGGGGATTTAGCTCAGTGATTAGAGTGCTTGCCTTGCAAGCACAAGGGCCTGAGTTCGATCCCCGGCACCACAAAAAAAAAAAAAAAAAAAAAAAAAAAAAAAAAAAAAAAAAAAAAAAAAAAAAAAAAAAAAAAAAAAAAAAAAAAAAAAAAAAAAAAAAAAAAAAAAAAAAAAAAAAAAAAAAAAAAAA
>PVJO010000611.1:40833-62190 GCA_004026905.1 Hystrix cristata | reverse complement strand
ATACGTATAGTTGAAAATAAATATATTCCAAATATATTAAAATATGTAAAAACTGCAAGCTCAAGGTATATCACACATGATACATAAATGGCATTTCTTCATGTAAAGACAAGACTGGTGATAGAGTATATGAAAATAAGTTCAATCTCATTGGCAGAGAAATTGAAGTTAAAAACATTAGTGCAATTGCATCTTTTACTAACAAAAAACTGGTCATATGAAGTGTTGGTGGTGATATTTATGCATATATTGAAAACTATAGATAAATGCAAGAGAATATAGTCACAAAGTTCACATAATGACTATCTCTGAGAAAGAGGAGGGAAAACATGGTGAAGAAGGATATAAAACATTTCATTTCAAAGATTTTATTGAGATAGGAAAGGATAAGGCTAATCTACTATAAAAGAGATTACAATATATAGTGACCTAAATATTGCTATTTCTTTCTTCGCTATATTTTGGAGGTAGGAGGTACAAGTTGGTATGGCAGCCCTGACCCATGAAATGATTCAGAGATCCAGGTTTGTTCCACTGTGTTGTGTAACGGTTTCCCAAGCTACTGCCCTCATCTGCATGACTGAAGGAGACTTCCCGGCATGTCTGTTCTACAAGAAGAGAAGAGGAAAGCAGGCCAGACCTTAACATCAGCACTCTGGAAGTCTGAGGCAAGAGCATTATAAGTTCCTGCCCAGGCTGGACAATTTAACAACTTAGCAAGATTCTGAATCAAAGTGAAACTAATCAAAAGTGGACTGAGGATGTAGTTCAGTGTGAAGGCCTTGAGTTCATTCAATCCCCAGTACCACATGCGCACAGACACACACACACACACACACACACACACACACACACACACACGCATAAAGAAAATAAAAGAGAAAGTAAAGGAAAGGAAGTGAGAGAAAAGAGAGGAGAAAAAAGAAAAGGGAAGAGAAGTGAGGGGAGGGTGGGAGAGGATGGGGAGAGGAGAGGAAGAAGAGAAGAGAAGTCAAGAGGCCAAAGTCTAAAGAATAAAGGTTCCTTTAAATTGCAAGCAGCCTGAGAAAAACTATAAGTCTATAGGCATAGATTTGCTACACTGAATAAGAAAAAAAAAAAGTATAAAAAATTGTTAAATATACAAACACACTTTCTTGCTTTTAGAGGAAACTGTACTTGGCTTTTAAATTTAGATATTTGATAGGGTTTAGGAATAACTTATTCTAATTTGTTCATTATTAACTATATCTTCTGATAGTAATTAGAAACTCCCAATTTATAATTTTAGACCACTTTGAAAGATGGTAATAGTTTGTTATATATAATTCTGTCAAAAAGTTAAGGATATTGAGAAGGAAAACTGATCCTTAAGGATAAACAACCAATTAGTAACACCTTACCCTAAATTTCTGACATTAAAATATAAAAATAATGTATCTTCAAATACACAGTAATATGATTTCCACTCTCCCCCTGTAATATTCATTTTAGTACAATCTCCCCTTGAGATTAGGTACAACCTGTGGCCTACCTCTAACAGCATATGGAAAAGGTGACTGGAGTATCATTCTTGTGATTATGTCATACTAAAGGGTAAGAGATTTTTAAGATATGTTTATAACCAGTAATAAGGAGATTTTAAATTAATTAAAAGGGATATTGTGGTGATCAGTTTGAAGCACTCAGTTTCCATGTCGTGGGACAATTTAGGAAGGAAAACACATGCCAGGGAACTGAGTATTATTTCCAGTTGTGTTTTTTTTTTTATTTTTGTTTTGGTTTGGTTTTGGTTTTTGGTCTTTGCTGTTATTATTTGTTTGTTTGTTGGTTGGTTGGTTGGTTGGTTCTTTGAGGTAGAGGATTTTGCTATATAGTTCAGGCTGGCCTTGAATATGTAGCCCAGGCTGGATTTGAACTTGTGACGATACACCTGCCTCATCCTTTCTCCAGTGCTGAGATCATAAAAGTGCACCACTATGGCCAATTTATTTCTAGTTGCTGAAAGAAGTTTCTTGCTGACAACAAGACCTCAATTATCCACATGTAGGAAAATGAATCTTGGCAATAATGTGAATAACTTCAAAATCAGAATCTTCCCCAAGCAAGCCTCCAGGTGAGGACATGGGCTTGCTGAGATCAGGGTTACAAGCCTCAGGACTCCTAAACAGAGTCAAGCTAATTTACGTCAAGACTTCTGACCCATAGAAACTGGGAAATAGAAAATGGATTCCATTTTAAGGGGCCAAGTGAATTTTAATTTGTTATGCGGCAATACACAACTAATACATATATCATTGAGTATTTTACCTCCAGAAAATGAAAAGTAAAATCAATGTATTAGAGGAATTATGCTGTCATTGATCAAGCCATTAACCAATCTCCATAATATATATTGATATGTAATAGTCAACCTTAAAAGCATAATGTATTGACTCTCAAAAGACAGATTCAGGCATTTTAAAATGCTATGTTTTATACTGAGATACATTACTTAAATATAATATTATAGAAAAGGAATTCCCAAAATATGATGTCATATGTAATGTTTATACAGTATCCATTTTACGACTAGCACAAGACTTTTTCATCAGACACATACTTTAGAACAGAAAAGCAAAACTTTGAACTCGGTGGAAGCTGAAAATTCTCTTCTTATTAGCTGTGAATAAAACAGTCTATTTCTTCTGCATTGCCTTTACTATTTCTTTTAGCACTAAAATCAAGCTTAAAAGATATACATGTGTCTTGCAAATGTTCTGTTACAAGGGCAACTTAAGGAATTCAGTTACAGATAACTCTTTTTCAGTGACTGCTGCTCTACAGAACTGACTTTAAACGCCTTTTGCAGTCAACATAGTGACTCAAGAAATAAAATATAGGTATTAATTACCACACCTCTACCAGAACAGAGTAACCACAAAATTCCTCTTAGATCATGTTTTTAAAGTTATAAAAGAAGAAATGTCATTTATTTTATATTTTTCATTTTAGAAATTGCTAAGAGAGGTTCATACTATATTCATCCATGAAATCATCAAACCGTAATGGTACATACATGCCAGCCCATGGACTCCGTCAATAATCACATTTCTTCTGGCATGCAGACCACTGATATTATCTGCTGTGCACTATGACTTGATGCCTCAGCCCACTTTGTACTGCTATAACAGAATACCATAGATATTCCAGACGATGTAAAGCAGAGATATTTATTTGGTTCATAGTTCTGAAGAAAGCAGACGAATGCTTCTTGCTGTGTCGTGGCATGGCAAAAAGCATCACATGGCAAGAAATCACACAGAAGGGAGAAGATGGGAATTACATTCCTTTATCAGGAGCCCACTCTTGAAATAACTAATCCCTAGAGCAATAATGGCACTAATCCATTCATATGGGCTCCGCCCTCGTGACATAATTATCTCCTAAAAGTCCTACATTTTAATACCCTGAGAATGACAATTGATGTTCAGTATGAGTTGAAAGAGAATAGTTACTGTCTTGAAAGAGAATAGTTACTTTTCTCATTGCTGAGACAAAATACCCAACACCCAAGGTTGAGAGGAAAGGTTTATTGTAGCTCATATTTTGTAGAGGTTTCAGCACATAGTTACCTGGCTCCAAGGCAGGGTGGCATGGAAAAGGGGCATCACAGAAGAGAAACAGTCCTCGGTGAGCAACAAAGTAGTGAAGTAGCAAAGAAATAGCAAGCACCAAGCAATGTCAGCAACCCTCTTTCTGTCCCTTATATTCTACCCAGACTACATACCCTTAGAGTGGGTAGCACTTACACCCAGAGTGGGCCTTCCCATTATTCACACTGAGAACTATGCCAAACCACTCAGCAGACTGATGTAGTAATCACACGCCCTTAGTGCCAGCATCACTCACTCTAGATTCAACCACCTCTGAAAAGCCCCACCTCCGACTACATACGCTTTGGGGGGGGGGATATCTAGACACAAGCCATAACAGTTAGGATCTTTTGTGAACAACATTTCTTTAATACAGAAAAACATTATTTTTCATGTATTCCGATATGTCTCAATCAGATTAAAGAAATGGAATTTGAAGATAAAGATACAACTAATGAAATGTTTTTTTTAATCAAAACACATTGGACATTGGAATTGACTATGTTGTTGTCAAATAAAACAACATGTTTTGTTATTAATTTTATATTTCTTATTTCTACTTTCTTCTAGCTACTGGTGGAAAAATATTATAATCTAAGTTTCATTTTATGGGTATTATAAAGATTCACAAACAATAATTTAAGTAGCCTGTTTTCATTGAACTTTCTACTGTTTGAATTTTTTCATTAGTATTTTCACCAATAATATCATGTTTCAATCCATGATATTGAATCAACCCATTATTAATAGGAGCTATTCTTCTGCATTATAATAACAGCAAAAACAAATTTAAGAAACATAAGGGTACGTAAATAAACTAGACTTATTTATTACAACAGAAAAGCTTGAGAAATGTTACAGCACAGTTATAACTCTGAAGATTGAAATGATAGAAGGTGTTGCTTTCTCTCAGAACAGCTGCTTCTAACAGTTTGACATATATTATTTAAATTCTTGCAGCAATGTTATGTGGAAAGTAGAATTTAATCCCCATTTTAAAGTAGAAAGAATGAAGGCAAATAGAGATTGAATAACTTATATAACTTTTACATCACATACCTATAAATGACAAAGTCAGATTTCAATCTAAATAGTGTGACTGTAGAGTTGAATCCTAAAACAATATATCCTCTCTCCCCCCCCCAGATTTCAATCAACTACACAGAAATGTAGGTGAAAGAAATTATTTTCTTACTTTTACTTTGCAATAATTTCAAGTCAAATATGTGAGGGAAGCAATGAAACTATAGTTTCTATGAGTCACTTTAATGCTTTATTTGCAATAATTCATTTTAAATGATCCATATTTTGGGGAGACAGAGCTCAGGTTTTCTGTTGATGAGCAAGAGGACAGTAGTAAGACAAAGAAATGATTTGCTATGCTCTCATCTGTGTGTGTGGGATCAGACACTCTTCACTATCCCAGGTGAGAGGGGCTCCTCTACCAATGCATGTGAACGTGAAATGAATAATCTGAAGTGCACACAACATAGTTTCCTATGAATTGTAAATTATTAAAATAAGCTCTTATTTTCCATTTCTTCCTTGCTAGAGAGTGCTCTAGGTCAGTGCCAAGGGAAGGAAAGAATTTGATAGAAAAATCTTTTAAATAATGTAATGATAGACCTGCTGGCCTAAAAAAATGGTGTTTGCTAACAGGGGAATTCTTATTTGTGGATTCACCAGGACATACCTGCTTGACTAGGATTGCTGTTAGCAAGTAAACCTAGAATCTACAAATCTGTGTGCCATGAATCAGTGTGGCCCCCCAAAAATGTTATTTAAATTATGTAATTGAGTACAAAATGGAGGTGCTTAATGGTCAAATGGCTCTTTCATGTAAGTTATATGGTCTTGGGCCTCATTATATACATTGCACAGGCTAATCTGGATCAGAGTGAATTGATACAGCTGGATAGAACCTGGGGAAAGACACTGGAAATTCCTGACTTCTTCCTACTTTGCTTGTGCCTTGTAGTTTTTTCCTTATTAGGAAAGCTTGATACAGGCCATGGCCTCTGATTCTCTTGAATCTGCCTTAACAATAGGGTACTTAGCATCCCAGTTAATAATATACAAAATCAAAGCTATTATTTGCAGGTTGGAAATCAATTAATTTTGCAAATAGAGTTTTATCTTCTATTCATTAGTATATATTTGTTATACATAATAATAATAAATACATTCAACATTGGGAATTGGTGTATAAGTTTAAAGAATTAAGTACTTTTTCCCGGTAAAATAGAAGCTCTTAAGTTTAAATTTACAGTTTATTATTTTTCTGCACTATATTTAATTTGTCATTAGTTTCAGCTGAAAGTGTTGCCGTCAGAAAAAGACTAGCAACAGGACTATCTACGTTCCCACAAAAACCTTAGCTCAACTAACATGAACCTAACCTTAACGTAGAGTTAATCACAACTTAGCACAGAACAAGTTCATTTATTCTACATAAAATTTCAAAACTTGTTTTTAATTTTTTAATCATATGTCATTTTTTTTCTTTCTTGGTCAATTCATTTTGGGTTGTTTTTAGTTGTGTGTTTCTGTACATTGGTCAACAAAAATTATTCTCTGCTCCAAGGGAATGAATTTGTGCTATTGCATAAAAAATCAAGAATGGAGAGTATAATTATCTTGGAATTTTCAAAAATCAAAAGACTATTAAAAAGTCACACATACTCTTTTGCACATTATATGCTAGGATTTGAGACCCTTTTCTAATAACTTTTTGCCAAAATCTATAGTTTATAGACAACATAAAGACAGTATTTAGAAAATTTAAAACTTTATCACTAATACTACTTCTCTTAAACTTAGAAAAGTATCCCACATGAAAATGTTAATTTTATCACAGTTCATTGCAGGCACTATAATAAAATTAAAGAAATGAAGCGAATGCTATAATTGTCTGTAACATTAGTTGATGATGAAATACCTTTCCCTTTTAGTAGAATAAATGAGGAGACTAGGTAAAAATCAGCATGAGTGGTTCAGCTGGAGAAATGGCTTTGGGAATTGATTTACAACCTTGATCAATTGCCTGTTTAATGACATGTATTTGTTTCTTAATTCTAATAACCCCCCAGGCAAAGGTACACACTTCCTTCAAAATTTGCTTGCCCACACTATAAAATGTACACCTCTATTCCAATGTAGCACTATCTATTCCATTATTCTGTTTTATTTTTCTGATGGCTTTAGCAAATACTTAGCCTCATTTATTTATTTACTTATATACTTATTCATATCTGCACAACAGAAACTGCAAAAGCATGGTGACAGAGCGTATTTTGTTCCCAGACTGTATTCCTAGTGCCTAGTATAATCTCTTACACAAAATAGAGACCCGATACACTTACATTAAATAAGTAAGTGAAAAAGAAAATGCTTTACTGTTTGAACTGGTGTCAGATGCATTTCTAATGCTTACAGCTTTGTAACTACATATCACAATGAACTTACTGTATTCATAAGTATGGTGCAAATCTTGCTTTATCTTCAGATACCTGTAAGTGTAATTTTAGCAGGTAGTTGTTCTGCTGTGTATTTCATGAGCTGATGACAACTTGATTATCATGACCTTTTTACAGAAACTTTTTTAAAAAGTAAGTTTTATAAAAATTTTACTTTGTTTTAGAAAGAAGAATTGTAGTTCTGAGTTGATCATTTTTTCTTATGTATTTTAATTATTATATAAATAACTTTTTAAACTATACAAGTTAAGAGAAAAATAAAGAATTAAAATCTGTCTTCCATCTTCTTTACTTGCTCTAAACATAACTGCAAAACTCATGGGTTACTTCTCGGAAGTTAAAAAACACTCAAATATTTTTAGAGCAGGTATTATCCTTTTCTAATAGGCCAATGTCAACTTTCAAAAGACTGGAGCAAACGTTATTCAGAGGTAGAAAAATTTCTAATATACAATATAAAATTGGTGTTTTTCTGTAGATGAGGTAGTTCATGTAAATGAGATCACAGCCTCGACAAGCTTTGAGAATGAACAGACAGCCCAAGAGTCAGCAAAAGTGTGCCTCCCGCAATAGGAAAGGTTTCAATTTTGCCATTTTCTAAACACAGAAAAATGTATCCCTCCAATTCAGAATATTGAATGTCTTATGGAAAGCGAAAGGTCATTTGTAACTGTCCAAAGGATTGATGGAGTTGAGATACCTCCTTGACCTTCACCCTGCACTCATAAAGAATAGTTTCAGATGACAGAGCATCAGGCAAGTTTTCAGAAAATGTCTTTTCTTCTTTTATATTGGGTAGCAAGATTGTTACCTGATATTTTCTTTCATAATTGAATGTCAAGATTTAATTACCTTGTGTCTTCCCTCATTAAAAGTTAACCGTCATCTAATGCTGCTGAGCAGTGTCTGTGATTTGGGCAAATTCAAGCAGTTCTCTCTGCTTTTGCCATTGTTTTTCTTCTCAGTTTCTCCAGTAATTGCTTTGGGAGCCTCACAAACCATGTCAAGGTCATCCTTTACAATACTAACCACTGTTTCCAACATATACATGGCCTCGATTAGTTATTACCCATTAAAGATACATCTTTCAAAAAGCATTCACTTTTCTATAATTCAGGCAGTTTTTATCCCTATGACTTAAAAAAATCTAATAAAGATTTTAGTACAGTAATTATTAGTGTGAATATTAACACTAAATTAATAGCTATTAAATTCGTGTATGTTTGTGATTTTGTGTGTGTTTACCACATTTGTCAGTTGTGAAATCTGTATAACACGAAGTGTTTTTATAATCTCTAATCTTTGAACTTGCATGAAAGAGAATATAATGTTATTGTGCAATAGTTTCTATACAAAATTATGCTACTCACACATTGTATGGAGGACATGTGCCCCTAGCTGCTTCACTTATAATAATGATGGATTTGAGCTGATCGTACTGCCACTATTGTCATTTAAGCTCCATTTATATTTCATCTTGTACAGGGTAGTTGCCACTTAACTATTCTTGTTACTAGTGTTATTCAACTCAAATATGGAATCCTTATTTCTCATCTAATAAGGAGAATAATAAAGGAAAGACTCTAAGAACATCCATGAACTAATGAGAGATTGCAAAAACAAGCACATTGAAATTCCAGAAAAACGTCACGGGTGCGGGGATTGCATTAAAGGACTCAAATGGCAATATTTTGAAATATTAAATAATCACCATGATATGAACGTATTATTTGATTTTAGCTTTTTGAGTAAATTATAGGAAAAACATAAGGGTAATTTCAGTAACATATTGACAATGTAAAGTATATGAAAATTACATTTGAGTTTAGTTGCTCTGGGCAATTAGGAAGTATTTTTGTACTCCAAAGTTGAGAATCAAAGGTTAATTTCTGTGGGTTAAGAAATACAAAATGATAGTACATATGTACTGTGGTACCTAGGTTTACAAACTTAATTTGTTTTACAATTTTGGGGAGGATGGCTGCATTTGTGCTTGTGAAGATGGCTATGGTTGTGTTTGTCATCTGACGCATAGTTTGCAAACGGAAGCAAAATTTTGTTAAATGCTTTTGTTTGCAACCCAAATTGTTTGCAAACAGAAGCATTCATGAAGTGAGGCATTATTGTATATTATTCAAGTAAAAAAAAATCTCAATTGAGACATGAAAAAGTACCAAAACTACAACAGATAAAGCAAAACAAAATGAGTTACAATAACCTAAATTGTCATTTATCTTATCAAAGTGTCCATTGATCAAAATCTAGCTGTTAAATTTTAAAATAGCACTATAAAATTGATTTGGGAGAATTAAAATATTAACAGTTATAACTGATTTCTTTTATGGAATGGACAAGTATTTTTTAATGCTTGTATACTTTTTTCTCTATGCAATGAAGTATCTATTTTTTCAGTTTTTATTTTTTACTAATGTACATGTTTGCAGTACATAATGATTACATTCCTCATGGGGAGTTGGTACATGTACATGATACACCTTGATTCTTTCCTTTCCCTCTTCTCCCCCCCCCCCATCTCTGGGTCCCTTTCCTCTTGGCAAAAGATCTATCTCCCTGTTTCCTATTATCTACCTTTTTATTTTGCTTAATGTATATTTTGGGTTTCTCATATAAGAGAAACAATGTTATATGTAAACTTGTGTATATGATTTATTTCACTTAACATTATAGTTTCAAGATGCATCTATTTCCCTACAAATGACTCAAGTTTATCCTTCTTAATGGCAGAGTAGTACTTTATGGTATATAAATACCACATTTTCTTTATCCATTTATCTGTTGATGGACATAGAGGCAGCTTCCAAGACTTAGATATTATGAACTGTGCTGCTATAAACATGGTATGTATGTATCATTTTAACTTTTTCAGGAAGATATCTGGGTGTGGTGGACTTACTGTGGTCAACTTGAGTAGGAATGTCGAGCTGGACTGAGTTGGTATGGTTCTGCATGTAGAAGATCCACCCAATGATTATTGCCAACAACATAAAGGAGAACAGGAGCAGAAGATAGTGGCCAGCTGTTTCCCAGGAGAAGCTCTGTTGCAGCTGGTTCTCTAGAAGGGAACTTGGCTGTTCTTGTCGCAGAAGGAACTCAGGACCCTGCTGTCATCGAGAAAGGCTGCTGTTTGCTTCAGAGGAGCTCTGGTTTTCATTTCTGCTATAAGTTTTGTACTCTGGTTCCAGTATAGATTTCTTCAGCCATTTAGTACAGACATGTATTTACATGGGACAGTGCTGTGGGATCCCAGCCCTTGATTGGATCTTTTGAGTCTCCAGTGCATGGACAGACATTCAGCACTCTTTCTGCATTTGGCTTGTGGGTGAATGTTGTAACTTGTAAATGTTTTTCATTAAATCTGTTCTCTTGCAAGTTATTGACTCTAGACTAATACACTAGAAGAATAGCTGGGTTAAATGGAATTTCTAGTTTTAGAGTTCTGAGGAATTTACACACTGATTTCCATAGTGTGTTGTACTAGTTTACATTCACACCAGCACTGTAGAAGGATTCCTTTTTACCTGAAGCCTCACCAACACTTGTCATTACTTGATTTCTTGATGATTGCCATTCTTTTTTGTGTTAATTTGCATTTCTTTAGTGGCTAGAGATGTTGATCACTTTTTGCATGTATTTATTGACCCTTTGTATGAAGTATCATTTTTAAATGAGTCCTCTTGTACAGTGAATTATTTTGATAAGCATGGTTTAAAAATGAATATAGTTTCTTATAATAAATATGAGCTAAGTTATTTTAAAACAGAACATAGACACAGAAAAGATAAGAAGTATGAGAAATAAAAACAATAGTTTTAGTGGATGATGTTCTGTATTAAAGGGCTTAGAAAATTAGAAGGAAGGAATGTAGAGTTGAAAGAAATGTTAGGCAAAAACTAAATTTAATGAAATGAAGTGGCAACAACATGTTTTCAAAACTAAACCTAACATATAGGGTCTTCCACAAACTGACCATGTTATCTAGACACTGAAATGTAATGTAAGTATCTGGGAGTGAAATGGTAACATGAAAGACACAACTGATTGTTCTTTGTTGGTATACAAGCATAATAGGATGATTTAAAGAGAAATGAGTAAATTTTAATTGCTAATCCTATCTCCATGATCAATGGTTAGAATATTCACTTTTTATTTTTTAGCACTGAATATCTTTATAATAACATTGAATTATTTAGTATGTTCACCACCAACAATAATAGCTGCATCAGTCAGGACATGGAATGTCCAGATAACTGGTTAAGTATTATTTTGTGATAAATCTATCATGGTATTTCTGAAAGAGATTAGCATTTGAATTGATGAACTGAGTGTAACAGATGTCCTTTCCCATTGTGGGTGGGCATCATCTATTCCCTTGAGGCCCTGAATAGAGCAAAAAGGCACAGGAAGGTTGAATTCATTCTTTTCCTAACTGATCAACTGAGACATCAATCTTCTGCCCTTGGCCTTCCTGGTTTTCAGGCCTTGAGCAACCACATCATTCTCTGTGTGTTTATCAGGCCTTTGAAGTACCCTACAGGTGTTCTTGGGAATCTCCAACTTACAGATAGCAGACAGTGAAATTTCTCAATTTCCATAATAGTGCGAAGCAATTCCTTATCATAAATTTCATTCTTCATCCCTGCTTCTGTCTGTACCTCTGTGTCGCTCTCTCTGTTCTATTCTACTGGCTTCCCTAGAAAAATCTGACTAATAAATCTAATTTTCCAAAATTACTAACACTACAGAGTATAAATCATTTTAATAATACTAAAATCTCATATAATTATCTCCACATTAGACATCTCTTCTTCCTTGTTCTATCTTCTAATACTAGTTTTCCATATCTCTCACTCCAGCTATAATTCCACACAGTCTAGCATTGAGTAGGCCTAACTAAAAAACCTGAAAGCTGCAATTTCCAAAATATAAGATTTTTGAGTGCCATTCAATATGACATCACGAGTGAAAAATTCTGCTCTTGACTGTGGACAAAATCCAGGCATATTAAATATATTGTGAAAAAATTCTTCAGGCTATGTATTTAAAATATATATGAAAAACAAATACAAATGAGTTTTGTGTTCAGACCTGGGTTTATCCCCAAGATACAATGTATATGCAAATAGTCCACAAAATAATGAAATCTGAAATACTTCTGGTCCCAAGCACTTCAAATAAACAATATTTAACCCGTGCTGACATAAGAATCTTCCTTTTTCTACTTCCCATAATTATATAATTTCATATTCTTTTTGCTCGAAATTTGGATGAGATCCACCGTGTTTCATATTCACTTAAGCAATGCCTCACAAAAAACATTTCTCAACAATCCTAGTGTGCCCCTGTGAATGAATTTTGATTATGTGCCTGAGAATGCATTTCTTTTCTTGAAACCATGTTGTCATACACAACACATTTTGACCTGTGCAGTGGAATATGTGCTGTAACACTATGGATGTTTGATTTATTTTCTAATTTTTATGGTTCACAAAAGCACTTTGGCACATGGTTATATGCTAAATTGTTTTCCCCCAGTGTTCATATATTGAAGTGCTCAGAATATAATCTTATTTGGTAATAGGATTCTTACAGAAGTAATCAAGGTAAAGTAAGATCATTAAGGTAAACCCTATCCAATATGGATGACATGCTTATAAAATGGGGTAATTTGGATGCAGACACATTGATGAAATGTGTTATGAGAAATATAAGACGATGTCCATCCACAAGCCAATGAGAGTCCTACAAATATGTATTAGTAGTTTTTGTTTTATGGAAAAATAAAACATACTTTCATAACCAAATAATAAGAGAATAATAATAGTTATTATACTGTACACAGCACAAAACAGAAACCAAAAATACTGTATTCTTACAAAAAAGAAATGGATAATAACACATGTTCTTTTCAATGAACTAAGATAAACTTTTAGTACAAATGAAAGAAATTAACATACATAATGCAGTATTTTTAAAACAACAGAATATGTAATTTGGGAAAGTATTTTCACTTCTCCCTACTTCTTGTTTGTCTTCTATTTTGCTCGTTATTTGTATATATATAGTTTCTCATACTAGTAGTTTTCTAAACCCTATATTTACTTATTTGATTTCTTCTGACAATAATTCTTTTTCCTGTCTTTCATCTAATTTTACTTCTTTTGGATGTTTTTTCTTTTTTTTTCCAGAAAGGTTTTTCTGATTTTCTAGGGTAATAGGGAAGAGCGGAAGACTGGCAGGGTAGGTATGAGCTAAATTCTAGAGCCTTTCTTACCATTCTGTTAACTGTATTCAACTCTGATGATTCTGTCATGGCATTGGCAAACTTTCTATCAGAAAATCTTTCCAAATCCCCGAATTGAATTCACTACCTGTTCAAAATCCCAGAAAGACTCAGATTTGGTGCCTCACTGTAGCATTATACAACCTCATCACTAATGACTTCTTCAGACTCATCTCACATTTCTCCCCTGGTCTTGGTACAGATTTTATCTCAACAAATTGTAACATTTGCCTAGAGCTTTCATGCTTTTCTTAGTTTACCCACTTCCTACTTATCTTTCAGTTTTCAATGTATAGGAAACCTCTTCTTAACCTCTTAAACCTCTTCTTTGCAGTCAATCTGATCCTTCTATTATTCAGTTTCTTAGACTCCTGTTATTTCTTAAAGAATATATTTCAAATAGAACTGTTTAACTGTAATAAAATTTTTATATTTTATTTTACTTGCAAAAATATATAAAATAAAAATTGTCATCTTACCCATTTTAAGTATACACCTGTATTACTTCAAGGTTTTTCTCCTTTATATAAATTCTTTGTGACTAGAATTATGTTTTATTTATGGCTATATTCCTAGTGTCTAAATTAGGACATTACCTGATGCTTATGTGATGTTTAAAAATATTTGTTGAATGAATAAATTCCTTTATGTTTGCTTCTCCTCAATCTTGATGGTAAGAAATGTGTGGTAAGCAACTATCAATGATTGACATCTAGTACATCACAAAAAATATTGTGAATCATTCATTCATTTAAAATATTTGTTTAGTGTTTGTAATATGACAGACTCTATATCTACCTCTGAAGACATTTCTATGACTAAGATACCAACAAAAATTTCGTCTGTTGGAACTTAAAATTTATGTAGTGACAGAATAAGTAAGAAAATAAATATTTGAATAAGACAAGTAATAATTATCTTAAGTACTTATGAAGCAATAACTTAGCAATATGATACAGAGTAACTGGTCAGAGTTAAGTTTACATTTACTCAATAAATACTCATTAGATTAAGGAAGAATGACCATAAACAAAATAATAAAAGAATAGTTTTCTGATGAAACAAAATTGAAGTCCAGAGTTGAGAAATTAGCCCCACGTATGAAGTCAGTCATATAGAAAGTTAGTAAATTATCACTTAGGCAGAGAGAACAGCAGATTTATAGACACCAACGTACAAAATGTCTGGGCAGTTATAAGCAATAGAAAAGGAGGCATTGATGTTAAACTCAGGTGATAAAATCTCATTGTGGAGAATTAGGTAGTAGCCAGTGGCATGTGCCCACAGGAACAGAGCTCAGAACCTGCAGTCAATGCACTGGAAAGCACTGACAGGGTTTAGGACTGAAATATAATGTGACTTTCATATTCGTTTCAAATTTTCCTCTAACTTTATATGCTGAATGGAGTTTAAGGAACCAGCAACAAAAGTACAAACTATTCTATTTTAGTGGCTCTTACACACTTGATGGAAGATGATAGTGCTTCAACTTGCATAGCAGAAGTTGAGATGGAAAAACAGCATAATTAGTTTGAAGGTTAGAGACAACAAAATTTGGCCAAGAATTATATATGGGTTTTAAGCAAAAGGTAGCGATGAAGGTTGGCTTCTGCTCCACAATTCATTCTCTCCTACTCTGTCTCTCTGTCTCTTTCTCTGTCTCTATCTCTGTCTCTCTCTGTCTCCTTTCTCTCTCCCTTCCTATTCTGATTACGAGACATCAGTTTTGCTAGAAGTATAATCTAGGACACAGAAAAGTTTATTAACTAAATCACTTGAGATTTTAACACAGCTAGCAAAGTAAAATAAATTCTGAACACGAGTGATCTCTTTTTCAACTTTACAACTTATTTACTGAATTTAGTACCTAGGTTGTGTTCAATTAATGTCAATGAATGCCTGAATGTTAGAGGGGAGAGATATTCAAATAAAAAACAAGGATTAAGCAGTTGGATTTAGTTTGGGAATTCAGTGTTATATTCTGTCAGTATAAAAATCTATTGCATTTAAAATTTCTAAAGTTTCTAAAGTTCTACTCCCTTTCATAGAGTATATTATTTGATCGTATTTACGCTAACATTTCAAAATAGATATAATTAGAATTTTATACATGTTGAAACTGAAGTCTAATTATGTTACTTGCCAGTAAATGACAAAATCATAGTGTGTGGTCTCAGGTTTTCTGAATGATGTTAATTCATTGCTTATTGCAATCTGATGTGATCCTCTGAGAGCAGCACATCGGAGTGGAAATACCACCAAAATGCTTTTCAGAAACTCTTCTTAGGCATGGCCTTCACAACTGGCTTCGTAACTACTTGGGCAGATCTTAGACAGTTAGGTAAATGGAAATATTATTTAACCTATTTGAAGTTTATTTCTATGATCTAGAATATTGGAGATTTAGAACTGATGAGTTTTAATACCATTTCCAGGCAGACAATAAAGTGTCCAATCAGAATGCTGACTACCATCTCTTCAAACTGTGATTCCTCCACAAATATGATACTTTGTCTTCATTTCCCACTCATTTGTTTCATTATTTTATCAAAAAAATTATTTAAAATACTGTAATTCCAGGAAAACATGGTGGTACACACCTGTAATCCCGGCACTTGGGAGAACGAAGCAGGAGGATCACCACCACAAGTTCGAGGCCAGCCTGGGCTACACAGTGAGTTCAAGACCAGCCTAGACTATATAGCGAGACCATGTATAAAAAAAACCAAAATTAAATAAATGAATAAATTTCACTAATTCCGATACATTTCAAATACATCTGAAATAACAAGGTTATTTTATCTTGAAGACGTAAGTAATGAAAACTTTGTTAACAAGCATCATTTGAAGCTGGCAATACACTAATGAAAAAACAGATATAACTAACTGTATTTTCTGGTATATGGAAGTAAATATATTAAAATGTTTTACAACTGCAAGCTACGACGCAGATCGAGACTGTTAATCTTGCCTACTCCTACATTTCAAACAATACAGCCTGATGTCTGAACTAAACCAGTTGTCACAATCACCCAAGTACCTTCTCCTTGGGTTTTAGCCTTTATGTGTAAAGAAGGTTCATCTGAGTACAAAGGAGTGTACACAGTCCCACGAATAATACAGTAAGACTAAAAGAGTTTCTGGGAAATGAATTCTGGACATAAGTTGACTAAGAACTAGCTCCAGAGAGAGGTGCAGGGAAGGAGAGGAGTGGAGGGGAGTGGGTTTTTACAAAAAGGAATTGAGAAATGTCATGTGTATGGACCAACTTTCCATGATGAATGTAATCATAATGTACTACAACCATGTACCAATAAAAATGAAAAAAATTAAAAATAAAAAAGTAAGGAAATAAGTACTTAAAATGTTTCACAATCTGAAAATGAATAATCCACTTGAAACCAATTGTCAATTATGTCAATTATGTTATAAAAATATCAATTGTGTATGATTAATATGGAATTTAAATAATAAAATAAGCACGTATATAAAATTATATATATAACAAAGCCAAATTCAAACATGTAAGCATGTAAGCATTTGAAGATTAGAATTCAATGACAGGGTAGTATGAAATATATTTTTTATGATTAAAATTCAAATAAAAAGTGGTAAGAAAAAGAGTGAAAAATAGAAGGATAAAGAAGGGAAGATACAAAAAAGAGGTGGTTACATGTTGTGAAGGAAAACAAAACACTGGCTTTAACATAGTTTCAAAGTTACTGCAAAAATGCTTCTAATTTAGCTCAGTGGTTAAAGTGCTCGCCTTGCAAGCACAAGGACCCGAGTTTGATCCCCAGCACCAAAAAAAAAAAAAAAAAAAAAAAAAAAAAAAAATGCTTCTAGCCCTGTGCACTGAGAGTGTTTACCACATTTTGCAGCTGTTCAACCAAGTGCAAATTTATACATGTTCTATTGAATCAAATTTTATCAGTTTACAACAGTTGCTGATGGGAGCTGTAATTATTCTATAATTACTTGACAAGTTTAACTAATGAGTTATCAGTTGTTCCTCTTCTTATTTATGTGTTGATATAATTTACTTGTAATTACCTAATCCTGATCATTTCCATGCTATGTAAAACTGTGAGATACATTCATAGTCCATGCACAGTTTACTGTCATACAAACATGTGACTAAGTAAAATTTATATCTCAACATAATAAAAACAAGTATAAAATAGACTATTCCATTATGGGTGAAAATGTATTTACTTCAGAAAATTATACATAATTTTGTATAATTTTGACTATACATAATACAAAGTTAAAAAATACTTTCGTTGTTTCCAGTAATTTATAAGGACATGAGAAGGAAAATTAAGTTACTAAATGTTTATGATGATGGTAAACAGGAGGCCTGTGCTATCAGGGAGGAAGAAAACTCTGAAAAATGAAGATTTGGGAAAAATGAGTCAATGTGAAGAAGAGCCATGTAATTGCCTACTTTAATTGATAGCCCACTGTCAAGATTACCACATCTGGAATAAGTAAGGTGTACTGCTCTCTATATAATTTTGTAAACACAGTGATTTAACTTGTAAGTTTATCTACTCTGATTCTAAAATTACTGCAATTCCATATTGTTTAGAGTGTGTAATCCCTGTTATAAACAAAGCTGAAGCACAAATTCAACACACTGACTTTTTTTTTTACTTTTTGGATGAAAACAGTTCATTTGTATACCCCACCCATCCCTCAACCTTGTTCATCATAGGCAATTTCCCACAGCCATAGCCAAATATTTTAATTTATAGAATATTCTATGTTTTGCCATTGGCAATGAAATCACAACTAATAAATTTTGCAGATTTCAATAAAGCCCCAGAGAGAACTGTATGCTATCTGTCAAGCATATAATTTTAAGGTTTAATAATGCATAATATATTCATACATTTTATCAAAGTACATCGCTTTTTGAAAAGAAAAGAAGAGAGATGCTTACAAGTTGTTCTTAAGGCACTACTTTTTTGATGAAATATTATTGCTAATTGTTTGAGAATTGGGAATATTATACTTAAAGCAATTGATTAACATGTGTGTTCATTTTATTTAGGCCTGCATTACCAAAAATATTAACAATATTATTGTTTTTCTAATCCTTAAGAAAATATATTCATTCATTAGAGAAATAAAAGAAATTTGCCAAAGATTTAAATTATTAGGTATTCTTGTTTACAAAATACAAAAGATTTTGGTATTTTGAATAATCACTCACTCTTAAGTGTTATGTATGTTCATGTATTTAGAATTTTCTAATATTTTTCATAAATTGTGACCATACTGTGCTCTGTGGTATTATTGAGAGCGAATTTTAGTGGCATATGTTTGTATAATCTTTAGTGAGAACTCAAATTTTTTCTAATGTAAGAAAAGTTTTTTCTAGTGTCTTACTGCTGTGAAGATCACTCAACATTCACTGCCAGGAAGCCTGTAGAGGTGATATGACACAGGCAGAGGAAGGAAGAATTTCTATTCTACATAAAATCTAGCTGGAAATATGCAGTAACTACAGGTCCTTTTTCCCAGATATCTGTACAGTAAGAATTCTTACTACTGATCTAATAATTATTATAAACCTCTCAAGTTGCTAGATGCAAATATTTCTTCATGATCTCACATTTTGGTGCATTTATTGGGCCTGCAGGCTTGTATACTTCTGCAAAGCTAAGTGGGAAAATAATGTGATGCTTTAAATTGATATGAAATTTTGGAAAAAGAAGCATGATGAAATATTAAAAAAATAAAGAAAAATGTGTGTTGGTATTTTCCCAATAAGATTATTTGTGTGTGATAAGTAAAAAAGAAAGCATATAACTAATGAGGAATATCAGAGAACCTATATTTGCTCCAATCCTTCATTTTCTTCATTCTCTATTTGTTTGCAAAGTATCCGTGACAATATATGGATGTGAGAACTGGAACGTGTAAAGAATGGAAGCAGAAAACCAATTATCTTGAACTTATAATAAAAGAATAAAATATATGCTTAGGGTATGGGGTTGCAGTAGTTTGTATCTATTAGATATACTTTTCATATGGATGATGAACTCCTTTGGATATTTTCATTTTACTGATAGAAAACTTTCTTATATTCTAGTGTGTGTATCTGTGTGTGTGGTACTGGCGATTGAACCCAGGGTCTTCACTCTGAGTTAGATTCCCAGCACTTTTTAAAATGTTTTATTTAGAGATAGGATCTTGCTAAATTGTTCAGGTGAGACTTGAAGGTGCAATTTTCCTGCTTCAGCCTCCCAAGTGCTGGGATTACAGGCATATATCACTGCTCCTGGATCTCCGTATACAGTACTCTTCTTTAAAGAAAACCAAGCAATGGCACATACACACTCATGTACTGTGGTAATGTTGTACATGTGTAGACACCAAATATGTATTGTAGTACATAGAAAAAGAATAATAGAAAGCATGGACTTCAGAGTCAAGTATAACTGGAATCCAATTCTGACAAAAATTCATTAACAGAATAATTTCTATTATGTTACATAGAATTAACTCTGAGATAAATATCTGTTTTCAATTTATACAAGAGGTGATCAAAATATAGTGAATGTTTAAAATTTTTCAAAATTATTACAGTAAAAAATATTTTGCCATTGATCGTTCTGAAAACATTTACCCTCACTTCAAAAACACTCACCTCATCATTCTTCCACCTTTGTGAAGCAGTCCTAGAAATTCTCTTTAGTCTTTAGTTGTGATGTCATGCCTGCCTTTATGCAGTTTTGAAATGATTCAAAACTTTACCTTTCGTGGTCATTTTGATGTTGAGGGAGGAGCCCGAATTCACCTCGTATCAAGTCCAGTGACTAGGATGGATGAAGACATACTGTAATATTTTTACGACCTTGCCTTTCCACTGGATGGCATTTTGCAGCAGAACCCAAGTAGATTTGGTCACATCTCAAAAAGATACAAATGAAAACTTCCAAGACTACTTTCAAAAGTGGCCAGAAAGATGAGATAAGTGTATTTAAGGCAAGGAGGAACATTTTGTGCAGAACTAATGGGAAAGTGTATTTTTTTGTAATAAATTCTTTTATTTAAACACTCACGATATATTTTGATCAGACTTTGTATTTCTTCAAAACTTCAATTCCTTTATATAGCAATTGGGATTATAGTCTCCTTGAGTATGACTATTGAGAAAACTAGTGAGATGATGTATATAAGGAAATTGCCAAGTACCAGTTTCTCAAAATCTTAGGTTATGTTCATTAAATTTACAAGAAAATAGAACAGTTTTCAAAATTTTGGCCCTCTGAGTTTGCAAAACAATAAAGTGGGTTTTGTTGACTGGGCTTAACTTTGTGACTTTGCTCCAGTTTTCAAACCTTGCCTTACAGTCATGTGATGAAAACATACTTATTACTAATGTATGAACCTCTGCTATCCATGTTCAGCACTAATTCAAATGTCATTTCATCTTCATTCTCATGCTCTGAATATAAAGAGAAAATACAGTTTGATTAGTAATGTAGTCTGTGTAAATTATACTTTTCACTTGTACAAAGGGAAATAATATATATATATTGACATTTTGTCACTGATAATCACTTTAAAATATATTTTATAAGGAGAACATCAGTATCAAAATAACTAAAGTCCCAGATAATGACCCTTAAATTTTATTTTCAACAACATCAATTAGCCAATGAGCCTATGAATTATGTATTTTTCTTTTAGTTTTATAGCAATGACATTTGTTCCATAAGAGTCTTGATAGAAGAGATATGAAATTGGATTTGTAGATGAAAGGGGGGAAAAATGGTAAAGTGTAGTTACACTTATTGCAAATAGGGAGGGGTGGGTGAATGGAAGGGAGGGGAGGGGAAGGGGGGAAGAGGGGGGAAAACCAAGATGTATCATGTACAGGTACAAAATAACCATGTTGATTATGATCATTATGTATGCAATGTACCAATACATGTTCTTGGTAAAAAATAAT
>PVJO010000611.1:0-40733 GCA_004026905.1 Hystrix cristata | reverse complement strand
TGGATTTGTTTCTTTTTTTTTTTTTTTTTGGATTTGTTTATATGTAACCAAATGAAGAGTGAAAATGTTTTTTAAGTGTTTGTAATGAGAATACAAAGCCTGCTGCTTAATTTCTAAATTTTGCTAATTATTTCAAAATATACAGTGGAAAATATATATGTTTAATTTGAGAAGGATCTCAGTGAGGCTTATTTTAATACAGAAGTCAATAAAAATAAGACTTATATTTTATGAAAATTATTACTATTTATTTGCTATTGTTTGTGGTAATAATCAACTAGTAAGAAATGATAACTGTAATTAATACATTTTATTTCAGAGTAAAATTTGTATTCAGATTTTATTGATATTCATGTTGATGTGGTATTTTAAGATTTTACCAATGTATAACATAACAGTGGCTTTGTTATTGTTGTGGATTGCTTGGATATTTTATATCATTACAATGTTCATAATGTTTACATCTTACAGTTACAGGATGAAGATGCAATCAGTCATGTAAAGGATCAACTGTGTTTCATTACAGTTTTATATATTTGCTCAATATATGATGGGAATAAATTTAAAATTCCTTAATCATTTTGGTCATTTCTAACCTTAACTATTTTCTTGAGATGTCTGGTATTTTAAAATAAAACTTTGCAAATACAAACATTTAAATACCAGGGCTTATTTTTAGAACAAAATTGTAGTTACCATATGTATAAGTAATAGCTCTCTCAAATTTACCTGGGCAATCACTATTTATTTCCTTAAAAATGATGTCAGAAATACATACAAACATTACACATACATAAACTTGACTGAAAAACATTAGGATAAAGTCAAGTAAAACAGAGCCGAACAACAACGAAAAACCCCACTGTAATCTAATCACATGGGAAAATAAATCTTTTTTTCCCATTTCTTTGTATTTATATTCATCAATTTGTTTGGCTTTAATTTTTCACCAGTGAAACTAATGCTGTAATAAATTTCATGAATAGAAACTTTTTACTTTCTTTGAAATAAAAATAACAAAATGAGATTACTAAATTGTGAATTGTGAATATTTTTAAAATTTAAAAATTTTACTCCATCATTTATTTCCATAAATAAGACACTTTTTATAACTCCCACTCTAACTTTAAACCAGTTTTCCTTGCCCTAAATTATATATAATTGCATTTGTGTATTCTATTATAATCTCTAATAATGATCCAGAAAAAAGATATAAGAGCCTCCATCAAGAATTTTTTAAGTAGTAAGTATATATGTTTTCAAAAACTCTGCAATTTCAGCTGTAGATGCTTGAAGAAGATGCTCTTAATTGAAGAAAATCAAGAAGATTATCAAGTTTTCTGGAAGTTAGAAAGTGTGAGAGGGTTATACATGTCAGCTGGACTTGCCATAACAAAATAGCATAGAACGCCATTTTGTTTTACAAAAAGCTTAATTTTTTTTTATAGATCTGAAGACTGAAAAGTCCAAAATCATATTTCTAGCAGACTTCAATTTCTAATGAGGTCTTGGACTTGCAGATGGCCACCTACTCACAGTGTCTTCCCATGGCAAGGAGTGATAGAAAGCTCTCACTCTCTCCCTCTTTTTATAAGACTATTAATCCTATTGAGTTATGCCATCACTTGTATGATCTCATTAAATCTTAACTACTGACTAAAAGCTCTGTCTCAAATACCATCACATTGGGAGTTAGGACTTCAGTGCATGAATTGATGCAAGTGGGGCACACAGTTTAGTCCATAGCAAGGAGTCAATGATTCTCTTTGCCAAAGTACTTCTAAACCTAGAACAAACCAGTTTTCGATGCTAATTAAATGTTGGGCTTACTGGAAATATCACTTATATTTAAAAAAAACTTTCAGAATTGACTCTAATGAACCAACATTATTAGGGTCTAAATATTTGTTTCACCACCACTGATATTATGGCTAAACTCTGGAAATCTCCAAGTCCAGACTGATGCTCTTCTTTCAGAGAAAAAATCTTCCAAACAGAAAATAATACCTTAGAGGTAATTATTGATATAAAAGGGCAAGATTAATGAATCTTATAACACAATCAGTCCAATAGTGTTTAAACATTACTTGATATAAAGTAGATCCACTGAGCTAGACTCGTGAACAAAATTGATGATAGAAGAATATCTAATAAAATTCTAGGTAGCAAGCTGAAGTCATAGGAAGCAGAGCAGTCCAGAGAAATGTTACAAGAACTTGCTGAAATATAACTTTAAGCTATACATCATTCCTGGAGGGCAC
This sequence comes from Hystrix cristata, assembly GCA_004026905.1. Lineage (NCBI taxonomy): Eukaryota > Metazoa > Chordata > Mammalia > Rodentia > Hystricidae > Hystrix > Hystrix cristata. The sequence continues at coordinate 38,472 of PVJO010000611.1, read as the reverse complement.
TGGGTTAGCACAAGCCCTGGGGAGATGAAAGTGGCTACAGGAATAAGAGAGATATGAAATTTTAGAGCCTTTGGGTACAAATACTAGGGGGAAAATGGAAAAAAAAATCTGTTTTCACAAAGAACAGAACTTTGAGGATTGACAGTGATAATTAGCATTGTCTATGATTTTTCTGTCCTTTTCCCTTTGGGTGAAGATGTGAATTGTGAACAACCTTAGGAAAATGTGGAAAAGAATTGTTGATTTTTTTTATAACCAAGTCTTAAGCAAAGTACTCTAAATAAATAACTTCATGTAATGTCTTTGATTTCTTGCAATAAATTCTTCAAATTTTTGCTACATTTTATAATTGAAGAAGCATAGGCCAGATGAAGTTAAATACTTTAACCAGAAATGCATAACTATTCTCAGAGAACAAAGTCTTATTACATCAAAAGCCCACACTTTTAGCCCCAAGACCATATTCTATCCAAATTATGTTCATCATGACTAAGAAAAGGAGGACTACTGCACGGCTTGATGTCACATATTATGACATACATATGTCATATATTATTGTTTCAACGCAGACGACTGTAATACTTCATTTGTTTTCAGTCAGTATTTTTTTGTGATTTACACATAAAAATTTAATCAAGCACCTTGCTTTAGCCCTTAGTACTACATTTTCTATTGTTTAAAAGACATTTTATGAAAAAAAAGGAAGAGAAGAAAGTGTTGCCTGGTTTGAAATACATGGATGGGACATAAAACTCATATTCATATGACATAAAGACTTTGATGAAATGAAGACTTATTTTGGGTATCATTTTGATGGTGTTACCATTGAAAATCAGGATTACTAGAGATATACACATGGCACTCATTGAAAAATTAACTAGTAACCATATTCAAAGGTTGAGAATTTCAAGTAAAAAGTAATGTAGGTCTCATTTTCAGACAACTGGATGCAAGCACATAAATATCTATCATTTAGGCTCTATCAATTCAATATTTTTGGGAGTATTTTTTATCTAAAAGCAGGTTGAAATGCACTTTTAAATTACAATGAAAGGTCTGGCATCTAGCAATGATTTGACATTTAAAAATGGTATCTTAGAAATGAAATAGAATAATTTAATCAACTTCTTACTCAACTTGACACTAAAGCTCGAAATCCAAATGAAAGTCGGAGCCTCCTGCCAATACTGTTCAGGAAAACTATCCCTGACTGGAAGCCTGACTACAACTTAAGGAGAATCTATTTTAATAAGGACTAATCAGTTCAAATAAAAGAACAAGGGTAACAAATCTGGTTTGTCCACTGATCTGCATGACTTTATCTGCCTTACAAAAAGTAAGGGTACAGATGTCATCCTTGTATGACAATATCCATGTATCAAAGAAATCAAATTTGCTTAAAATTTGCTCACTGTCCTTATGTTTTGCAAAAGTGCATTGCAAGATATTCTCAAATTCCAATGAATTATATTCCAAATCTGTATTTAGAAGTCAATTTACAGGGATTAAGACAAAATATTTTCCTTCTCCCCTCCCTCCGTCCCTCCATCTCTCCTTCCCTTTTTTCCTTCCTTCCTTCCCTCCTTCATTGTTTCCTTTCTTCCTAATTTTTCCTCTGAAAGACAATGTAATTGTGTGTGTGTGTGTGTGTGTGTGTGTGTGTGTGTGTGAGTGGTGGAACTGCACTGTTTTGTTTTGCAGGAAAGACACTCGTGGTGGCTTTACTAGATGTAGCCATTGGAGATTGTTTTATTTAAAATATTTATTGTTGAAGGGAAGAGAAGAGGAAAGCAGTAGGAAAAGAATTGGAAAAGTCTGAGAATCTCTGTCAAATATGTCATGAAAAGTTGAAAATCCAGATTTATTTGTGTGAATATATACTTCAGTTTCCCTCAGCAAATTATAATCTCAGGGCATAGCTTATTTTTGCATTGATTTTAGTGGCTATACTATTTACCTTCCCACCAACAGTGTATACATATTCCTCCTTTCATGAATCCACACCAGAGTTTATTATTTTTTGTACAATATTCTTTATGTTAGCCATTTTGATTGAGGTGAGATGGAATCTCAATGTACTTTTGATTTGTACATCCCAATGGCTAAAGAAGTTGGATATTTTTTCCTGTAATTATTGGCATTTGTATTTCTTTCTATGAGAATTATCAGTTCAGCCCAATCACCCATATTTAAGTGTATTATTTGTTCTTTAGAGGTTAAATTTTTGAAGTTCCTTACATATTCTGGGTATTAATATTCTGTCAGAAGAGTGGCTAGCAAAGACTTTCTCTCCGTGTGTAGGTTTTCTCTTCACTCTGTTAATTATTTCCTTTGCCGTGCAGAATTATTTTTTAAATTTGATGTAATTACATTTATTGATTATTGTTATTACTTCCTTAACTACTGGACTCTTGTTCCAGAAGTCTAACAACTCAAGCTAGATGTTATTTGTACATTGAAAGTATATACATTTTTTTGTCAACTGTATCTCGATAAAGGTCGAAAGTGGTTTTTTCCAAAGATTTTTTTTCTGGAAAATTGAGCATGTGAAAGGAATACATTGTACAAAGAAAGGTGGGTCTGAACAAAGTTAAGAATTAGAATGATTTCAAAGAAGCTGACAACAATAAATACAGCAAGTATTTTTAAATTAATATACCTACAAATGGCTATAACTTTTTAACGAACGTTGCCTTGAAATGAACTAGCTGTGTATATGTAAAAGCAATTTTTGATTGTAGAGAAAAGAACGGGAACAAAAGGTGATGTTATGAAACTGCTGAATATTTGAGACCCTTTTTTATTTGGTCTTTTGACAAGTCATAAGAAAATATGAAATTAATTTAACCGCATGCTCAGAGAAGCTATTACTAATTGCCTACATGGGGCTATAAGAGCTTTGGATGTTATGCTGATGTAAATAACAGGAACTATGTTCACTACAACATTGAGGATTTGACTCAAGCAGAGATTCACAGTGAATCAAAAAAAACATTCCCACAAACCCCTAGCCTGCAGAGGGAGAGGTGCCGGCGGGTGCTCCCAAGCTAAACAAATCTGGATTTGTGAAATAGTAAGATACAATTTTCTTTAATAAATAACTATGAATAATATTTTTGTACCTGATTATAAATAGCAAATTGTTTAACTATTACCAATCATAAATATATAGCATATAAAATTTTAAGTGTAACATTATTGAGTAAAAAATTAAGTTGCAAAGTACACCTAAGTCACACCGACAAGAAAACCAGCTGTTGAAACAATACAACATTGTAACAGGTTAAATGTGTCCTCTCTTTGAAACCTGGCCATAGTGATGAACACCTGTAGTCCCATCTACTCTCAACCCACTAGGTCAAGACCAGCCTGGAGAGCATACTGAGAATCTGTTTCAAGATACACGAAAAAAGATACATTGGAGTCCTGCCCCCAAACACGGTTTAATTGCATCTTATTTGGAGATAAGGTCTACAGAGGCAATTCAGTTGGGGTGAAGTGATTAGGATGAACCCTAGTCCAGTATGAACCTGTCCTTACACAAAGGAAATATTTTGGACACAGCAAGAGATGCATTCAAGGGGTAATGCCATGTGAAGACTGGGTTTATGGGACCAGAAGCCGAGGAACTATTAGATGCTAAGAGTGGACTTGAATGAGTGTTCCTGTAGGGCAGGTGGCCTGCTTAACACCTTGATTTCAGACTTCTGACTTTGAGAACTCTGAGACAATAAACTTCTAATTCTCCAAACTGAGCAGTTTGTGGTATTTAGTTATGGCAACTCTAGGAACTAACAGACATCATTTCAGTATTTCCCGAATTAGAATATAACCAACAAAGTGGTTACTCTTTAGCTGAATTCTGATGAAATACTGACCTCTTAAACACTGGTATTCCAAACACAATCTTTAAAACTGAAAGTTACTATCAGTCAATATCTGAATGTAAGTGGAAAACATTAGGTATCCTGTGCTTTCTAGACGGTCTGCTATTAGACAGTTGGTGAACTGGATAGCCGAACGACTGCAGGTTTTGGTTTTCAGTGGAATGTTGTGGTGGCCAAGTTCTAAATTATAATTCCTCAGTTTTTAAAAATAGAAGAGTTTAGTGCATTTTTAAAAATTCCAAACTGTTGCCACTGCAAATGATTTAAAATTGATTTTTAAGTAACTTGTTTTCCTGACTTTTAAGGAGTGTTTTTATTTGTCTGATTTAATCAATGCATGACTTATTCCATGTCTGGGTCAGTAAAATTTCTGTAATAAGATATTTTGCGAAATGGAAGTTAGTCTTTCTGTGTGTTGCTTAGCCTTCCATTAAGTCATCTGGAGTGTATTGAGCTAAGACAAATGCATTATAATTTATATCATTACTAATCTATAGTTATTTTTTCTTTAGGCAACAAAAAAGCAGAAATAGTTGCTTTTTATAGTTTAAATGCCAAATTATTTAATCTTTTAATGTTATTTGCAAAATGTGTAGCCTTGGATGAAAATTTTCACTACCTTTGCTAACAAAGGAGATTTTTAACCAGTACTTTTCATATACTAAGTTATACACAACATAAGATGATGAATTAGGAAGGAAATGCTGTTAAGAGCATTACTATAAGCATGAGGAAACTATTAGACCAGAATTTTCAGTAGTCTAAAATTCTGAGATTTGATTTTTAAATGATGAAACATCCAATAAGCCAAATGACTCTGCATAAACATGTACATGGAATAAATTATTCCAAATGAAAGCATGGATGTTATTTGTTCAGCTGTTTTAGTGGTTGGAACGTTAGGAACAAAAGCTATTATTGTTCGATGTATTTTTTCACAGGAAATAGACAGTGGCAAACATACAGTAGTTCAACACATGAGATCAGAGACATGGTTTTTATAGTAAACCAAGAACAGATGTTGGAATGATTCAAGACTTTACAGAAATTATTAGTTATGTTTGCCTTTGAAAGCAAAGAAAGTTTACAGAGACTCACGTATCTGATTATATTAAGAAAGAGACAGGTTTTGAAACTCAAAAGCCTTAACTCACGCAAGCTAAATGTTTCTGCCGCATAAATTCTGAATTTGCTACTCAACACGATTGCAAATAATTACAATAGTTTCCATGTCACTCTACTATTCTACTGCTTGCTCAAGCACACATTGTTGAAAGATGAGAGAGGCAGAGAGAGAGAGAGAGAAAGAGAGAGAGAGAGAGAGAGAAATTTATTCTACAAAAAAAACTTGATTCTACATATATAAACTAACTAACCCTATCCAACTGTAATCACACAGAAACAGGAGAGATCTCAGGCAAAAATTACAATTTAATAGCAACCCCTGAAATCAATTAATTCACAGACATTAGAGAAATAAATTCTCTAGATAATTAGAAGGAATATTTTTAAGGTTGAATTAAAAGTCAACAAATAATCTTTTTCCTCCTATTCATGAAAGTTCTGTGTGAGTGAAATAATTTGAGCTCATTAGGATCACTAAGATACTGACCTCCAACAATGGCTTAGTTCCTCCCCTGCTTCAGAATTTCTGTCTTCTCTTATTTAGCTTATAGTCCATGGAACATCATTTTAATCATTCTTGAGGAGATATGTTTGATTTTTTTCTCATTTTACAAATTTGTTTATTTGAAAGTGATACACAAAATTGCGTGTACTTACCATGTGCAATCTGATGTTTTGAATTATATATACACTGTTAGATGGCTAAATCCAGCTAAACTAAAGTATGTATGACTTCACATAGTTATTGTGGTAAGAACACTTGTCCACTCTCTTTGCATTTTTCAAGAATACAATATACAGTAATACCTTGGTTGATGAAAGCTTCTGATCTCAAACAATCTGGTTCACAAACAGAAGCAGTTTGAAAATTTGTGCTTCCCTTCACTAACTCCCCATTCTGTGACCAACACAACTGTGGCTATTTTCCCTGCTCGACATGTAGTCGTGGCTTTCTCTAGGTGAGACTGTGGTTGCAGACAGACCTATGCACACTTGATGAGAAGATTTTTAGGGTGCTTTTTAATGTGTACAGTACTGTACAGTATTCAGTCCAGCAGGGCTCCAAAGAAAGTGCAGAGCAAGCATGATGGTGAAAAGAAAGTGCTGTACCTTAATGACGGTGACAAGAATGTGCAGAGCAATAAGGAAAGTAACAAAAAAGTGCAGAGCAAGAATGGTAAGAAGGATTTAAAGAAAATAACCATCAAATTGAAGAAGGAAACTTAGAAAATCATGAGCATGGTGACTGATCTGCCCTTGGAGTACAAGATAGCAAGGTCTGCAATCTCAAATATTTTGAAGAATAAAGATGCCATCAAAGGAGCCCATGTGGCAAAAGGAGTAACAATGCTAACCAAGCAGAGGACACGAGTGCTGGAAGAGGTGGAAAAATGTTTGTTAGTGTGGTTGAATAAGAAACCTCTGGCAGGTGGGAGTGTTAGTGAAGCTCTGATCTGTGAAAAAGCCAGGAAATCGCAAAGATTTACTGCAAGAAAACCCCTCTGCAAGTACAAGAAGTGATGGATTTAAAGCCAGTAGAGGGTGGTTTGTAAATCCTGCAAGAAAAGTGGCATCCACAGTTTGATAAGACATGGTGAGGCTTGCTGTTCTGACAAGGTCTCTGCGAAGCCAACAAAAAAGAATTCACAGAATTCATGAAGGCAGAAAGAGAATGTCATTCGACAAGTGTTCCACTGTGAAGAAATAGGGCTGTTCTGGAAGAAGAAGCTGAACAGGACCTATATCACACAGAAGGAAACAGCACCACCAGGGCACAAACCCATCAAGGACAGTTTGACCCTTTTGCTCTGTGAGAATGCAACCACTGATCTGAAGATTAAGCTACTACTGGCATACCATTGTCAGATTCCTTGTGCATTCAAGGAACAGAATGTAAACAAGGCCAGACTGCTTGTCAGTGGAGGACCAATGGAATGGCTGCACCATTAAGAAATATCTTTCTGACAACTCACTGCCTGTAAGGTGCCTTCTTCTGATGGATAATGCCCCAGTACACTCTCCATTCTTGGTGGATGATATGGACAGTGAGTATGATTTCACAAAGGTCAAGTTTCTCCCCCTCAATCTCTTCTGCAGCCCATGGACCAGCAAGTGAATCTTCAACTTCAAGTAGATGTACACAAAGGTGCTCTTCACCAGCAATGGGTGTTTTAATGTCACTGTTTTAATGTCCTTGGCGCTGAAAGAGTTCTGGAAGAAACATTTCCATGTCCTCCACTGCATCAACCTCACTGTCAAAGCCTGGGAATATGGCATGTCATGAACCTTAAACTTAGCCTGGAAGAAACTATGTCCAGAATGTGTAACCAAACATGACTTTGAAGGGTCTGATGCACAGGTAGAGAGGAGATGTGTCCATGGGCAAGAATATGGGTCTGCATGTTGATGGTGCAGCCATAAAGGAGCTTGCTGAGGACCATAAAGAGGAGCTGACTCTGGAAGAACTTGCTGAACTCCATAGAGAGCAGCAGAATGTGCTTATTGAGGAGTGTTCAACTGAAGAAGAGGAAGCTGGGGAGGAGGTTAGCAGTGATGCAATAAAATCCATTATGGAAAAACTGAATGACTGCCAGTATTTCTTTGAGAAACGCCCCCCCCCACATAACTGTAATGAACAGATTGTTGAATCTGATGAACAATAAATAATTCAGTCTCTCATTTCTGTAGAGTTATGCAGCACAGGAGAAAAAAGTGACATTAGACAGATTTTTTTCTCAAAATTGATCCTGCAGCTAAGAGACAAAGAAGAGAGGTAACCCCTGAGGGAGATCTCCCCGATGTCCTTATGGAGGGTGACGCTCCCTCCAAACAGTAACCTCCTCCCCATCCACCTTCCTATCCTCCAGGCCAGAAGTCGACTCAAGCAAGGTTAATGTTCTCTCTCTTCATACTGTAGTGCACGTTGTTTCACATTTTTGTGGTTAAAAAAGTACACATGTTTCAGAACATATTAATATTAATTACATAGAATCTTATGGGGAGATTTGATTCAGTTCACAATCAAAATCAATTCTCAACCACATTCACAGAAGACAGAACAAATTAATCTTATTTTCACTGAACCTTATAGGGAAATTTGATTCAGTTCTAACCAATTCGGTCTGCAACCAGAATCATGGAACAAATTAAGTTCATGAACCGAGGTACCACTGTATTACTGCTCACTATGGTCATCATGTTGTATAATAGGTCCCTTGAACATATTCCTTCCATGTAACTGTAATATTGTGTACTTCGATGTATACTTTGATCTACCTCGCCAGACATCAACTACCAGCTGCCAGAGTCTTTGCTAACCACCATTTTACTCCACTTTTGTGAGACCTACTTGAGTAGATTCCACATATAAGTAAACTCAAGTGGTGTTTGTCTTTCTGTGCCTGAACGATTTAACTTAACCACGTTTCCATTTTCTGTGCTTCTCCCTGCCCTATAATACACCTTCAGCAAATCACACCTAGATTAACATCTATGTCCAATTCAGTGTCTCCTCTGAATTTGTACCTGTACATCCAATTGTGAATGGAGTAAATGTCCAAATGTGCTACTTAGTTCTATTCAAAATCCACGATCTCTATTTCAAATGGACCCTTCGTGTTGACAAATCATTTTTATTGTATTTTTTTTTTCTCTTTTAGCAGTACTGGAGATTGAATCCAGGACCTTTATACTGAATTAGATCTCTGGCTTTTGTTTTTACAATTTTCTTTATTTTGAGACAGAATCTCAGTCACTAAGTTGCCCAGGCTGAGCTTGAACTTGTCACCCTCCTGCCTCAGTCTCTCAGAGTGCTGGGATTACACTGTCATTTCTATCTCCATTCCCAGCATATACACATATTGTAATATCTCTTATCTTAAAACAAATTAATCAATTTTTAGAAACCCACCTTCCTCTATCTTATATTCTATTTCAGCTATTTTTTTTATTCTGTGCACTTAATTACAACAAAATTCAAATGTATTATCTTTTTTTATGGCCTGGAAACTATAGCTTGGTAAAATTAATAAAAAATAAAGCAGTTGTCTAAACTTGATGTCTGAACTTTCACTTTAAACCACAGAGTTCCACCTCTCCACTGGAATTCCTCTTACAAAAGCCATCATGATCTTCACATAGCTTAATCCAATGGACACTGGTCAGTAAGTTTCTCTATATCTGCTGCTTTAAAATACTTCAAAATTTCATCTCTCTTTCCATCTTATTGGAAACTCCTTCATGGTCTCTAGGAGTCCTTCTCATTTTCTCTAGTTTGAAAAAGTGACAAGCTAAACAGACCCCAAGGCTTGGACTGTATTTTTTTCTATCTACATTCAATTCCTACATGATCGCATCAGCTTTCATTGCTTTAAATACTTCCTATCTATCTAATGACTCAAAAATCTTTACCTGCTGCTCAGATTTTAACCAATGGATTTATTTATTTGACATCTGTACTCGGATAATAAGTACCATAAGCATAACATGCCCAAAGTAATTAATTTGCTCTTTTAAATCTTATTGCTATAATCTTCCACATCTCAGTAAATTGCATTTCCATTTGTCATTCATTCAGGCCTGTGACTGTGGACCCATCTTGAATTTCCTTTTTTCTTGCATTCATTCATTAGCAAATCTTGTTGAATATATTATAACAAATATAGTATAGTGTAGTATAATATACTATAGTATGTAATTTACTCCCACTAATATCACCCTAGTCCAAACTCACCACTACGGCTTGCTGGGATTAGTCCAGTAGCTTAATTTATGTCTCTGTTTTCATTCTTATTCCTCTATACTCCATTCTCCACAAAGCAGTCAGAGAAATCCATTTATTACAAATCAGATAAAAACAGTGATCTAACCAAAATGCTTCTCTGTCTTACATGTTACTCTTAGTAAAATTCAATCATTTTTCTATGATTTGACCCATACAATGTGCACATTGACTGTATTCTGCCTTTGTCTTCTACCAACTTTTCCATCCTTGTAGGCCTCTTTGCTATTTCTTCAAACATATCAAACATGATGAGTTTATTTCTGCTTGGCTTGTTCAGTCGTAATATTCATCGGTCCCTCCCTTACCCACTTCAGTTCTCTGCACAAGTGTTACTTAGGGAAAACTGGGTTACCTTTTTAGAACTCCCTGTACAAAAGACAAACTACAAAGGTGTTTTACTACACTTTTCCCAATCCTAGTTTCTTCATAGCATTTATCACAACCAGACATATTATATGCCCATTAATAAGACAAGGGATGTTTTTACTCTTCTGTTTATCTGTTGTGTCTGTAATATCTAGTGTTTACCATATAATATTTTTATAATAAGTGGATGAGTAAAAAAATGAAACTGAATTAATATCATGAAATACATTTTTCCCCAACCGTTGGCAGCAGATTGGTTTGGGCCTAGTATATCCTTATGAATAGGCAATTTCTCATTCTCTAGTTGTATGAATTTTATTTACTCTTTAATTTTCTGTAAAACAGAAAATAATAGGACATAGTGATAAGATTAAGCATAAAAAATTATTTTGTCTACACGTGAGGCCATACAAGGAAAAGCTCTGAGAGAAAGTGCTCCATAAATATCAGCTTCTATCATTGTAATACTATTAAGTACATAAAGAAAAAGTCATTCCGCTGTTAAATTGGATAATTGTTTCAGTCCATACTCTCAATGATCATAACACAATGGACTAGATTTTTCAGGACTCTGCCTATATAACTTCTGAAAATATATTCTCTTGATAAAAGTATCTTGCAACAATAATTGCAGTTACAAGATCTTGATGATATAAAAGGATTTAATTGATAAGTTGCTGCTTGGCTGCAAATTAATCAAGATGAGAAATAAGACAAAATGTATGACAAGATACTCTATTTTCTTCTGAACATAGAAAATATAATAATTTCCTATAGCAATGATATAATTACCAGAAATTTTTAAACTGCATCAATTATAATTTAAGAGTCTAGAATAACTACTGTTAGCAGCAAGCTGCAGTCTGCATTTTATGCAAAATTATGAACATTTTTGTGTGTTATCCACAACTTCAGAGTAAGTGATTATATGTGTATAGGTGTACGAATATAGGTGTGTATGCATAGACATACATAATCACATATTTACCAATAAACTACTATCAAAACCAAAACAGTATAATAAATATACTAAAATAAAATTTTATTTTCATATATATTGTCAAAATACATAATGGTAAGTGGTAGAATATCTATAGAGTTAGTCTTGGACCCTGATAAGCCCTTTTTCTTTCTAGCTGTCACTTTCACATACTAATTCAGATAAGGTGTAATAGCTGCATCATACTCAGTTTCATAATTTGTAATTATATTGCAAACATTTAATTATCCTACATGTGAGGTCCTTATTTAATGCTGTAATACTTTAAGTATTTAGAATAGTACTTGTCTTAGTTACTTCTTCGTTGCTGGGACAGTATACCTGACATTTACAAGTTAAAGGAGGAAGGGTTTATGTTAGGTCAGAGTTTGTAAAGGTTTCAGTCTGTAGTTGGCTGGCTTCCAGGAATGACAGAGGAGAAACAGTCCATGGTGTGGCAAGCAGGAGGCCACAAGTAGCAAGGCTCCCTTTCTCTTTTATTCCATTCAGGCTACAAGCCTATTTATTGGTGCCACCCACACTTAGAGTGTTTCTTCCCATTATTTGCACTCAGACTGTAGTGGAAAGTTGCTCCACCACTGGAATTCCTGATAAAAGTTATATTAAAAGAACTTACAATTATTGTTATGATTGAAGAATTAGAAGTGCAATCATTTAGAATACATGCAAAGCTCATTAGCTTCAAAAGGGTAAAACAATTTATAAATAATTTTCAAAAAGTATTTTAAAATGTTTTCAGAGTATTTAATTTTATATTTTTAGGTTAAAAGTAAATTCTTATGGTAAACTATATATTTGTTTTATTTTACTTTTCATTAAATTCTAAAATTATATATAAAATAATTAGGCATGCAAATGATCTAAAATATTTTTTATAATTACAATAAATTTGAAATGTTTTTAGAAACACTTTATATCATTTATGAAAAAGTATGAAGAAATAAAAGAAATAAGAAAGAAGTAAAAAAGATAGAAAATGGATGAAGTATTAGGGAAAGAAAAGAAAAAAGGAAAAAGAAAGGCTGATGAAAGAAAAATGAACAAATTCTTTATTAAAAATAGTAACGTCTTAAATTAGTACTCATAATAATTAACAATGCTTTATCATTCTAACAAAAAGCTCTGAATCAATAAATAATCCAGGTAAGAAGAAAAGGGATGTGTTAATAAGTAGAAGATTCTGAAGTATAAAAATTATTTGTTATTCACAAATGTACAAGAGAAAAGTCATTTTCATATTCACCTCCTGATCTCTGTAGTCTGGCTGTGGGAGAAATATCACTATATGTGAGTCAGTGAGTCAAACATATACTGTTACTTTATCTTTGATAAGCTAGGTCTCATCCTTTTAAGGTATTTCTATTTTTTTTTTCTTTTTTTGGTGCTGGGATAGAACTCAGGGCTTTGCGCTCGCAAGGCAAACACTCTAACCACTGAGCTAAATCCCCAGCCCCTCTTTTAAGGTATTGAGTCACAACTGACACTACTAGCTGAGCAGCTCTATAGAGTTGGGGGTGATGGGCTCATGAAAGACCAAAGATTTCCATGTGCGTAAAATACTTGCAATATTCACTTCCTATGAGGTTAGTTCGTTAAAAGAATTTTTATGGTACTAAATGAAACAGTCTGTAACTCTATAGATGATGACGCTATCTGAAGCACAGTAAGCCAAAGAAGTAAATGTGTATTAATTGCACATATGTATTCAAAGGAGAAACAGTTACTTCTTATTCTATTATTGAAGGACTCCAATGTGATTAACAGGCCAGCAGATGGCTTGCCGATCTCTTCAGAGTGTCGTGCCTTCTGGAAGGCTTATATTGGTGTCTATTTTTGGCGGGTAGGCACACCATAAGAGCAATAAATAAATCCATTATATTCAAATGAAATTGTCTTTGAGGAAATGATGGATGATCTCCACCTGTGTGTCATGAAGGTTTTGTTCATGAGCCCTTAGAGAAAGTCTGCAAATTCTAAGTCTGTGAATTAGACAAGTCAATGTACTTAATAGAATTCTTCCAGTGGTTGAGTGCCTCTTCTTTGACATCTTTCAGAAACACTGAAATTGGGAATGTAATCTTACAATCATCTTTTTTAATGTAACCAGCATATTTTATAGAGTTAGCTGTCAATCAGACCTAAGATTTTTTTTTTTCTTCTTCAACGATTAGGAAGAAATTCCTATAAGGAAATAAGTATGGATGTGAAATAGGAGGAGTAGCTATTATAAGTATATGAGCCACTTGCTCATGCAGATTTCTTGTATCTTTCAGAAATGACCAAGACAGATTTCTTATTTACTATTTCTGACTGATATATTGTCACTGCACATATTTGTGTACATAAGAGAGAGAACAAGAAAGAAATATATGTTGATACCATTTCATGATGGGAAACTCATATTGTATGATTTCTTGATATCCTAGAATGAGATGTTCAGTCTGTACTGACACTGATAACAAACCAAGATTTGTTTGAAAATTAGCGGGGTTTTCTGTAACACACTGCATAGTTTTGATCCCAAATCCTAGGAATAGGTAAACTTATTCTCTAATTGGGGTCTTGCAGATGCTGCATAAAATATCCTTACTGTGAATATTATTGGATTTTCACAGTCCCAATACCCTGTAGTAGAATGCCTTGGAATATAACCATTATCTTCTGTCCTGGTAGCCTTATGGGTTACTCAGTAAAAGTCTTAGTGCCACTTCAACAATGACATATGTTCACTTCCTTTAAAGTGAACATAATAGGTAGATGATATCATGTACATAATAGAGGATGATATACAAAATATTGACATTTTCTTTAGTCAGGATGTGTCTAAAGAAATAAGCTCCTCCAAATTGTACCAAGTATCAGCCCTCTGAGCTACATTTACCTTGTAAGGCATCCAAGAAACTTCTTGCTATACGGTTTAGTAATCACAATATAATCAATATTTTAGAACAGTGTGACAGTGTAGATTATTGAGACAAGACATATGCAGACCTCCCTATGGCAGAGAGGAAGAAGGTACTGTAGAAAGTACACTTCAGACCCAATACCATAAAAGTGTATTGCTGACATTGGTAGGAGAAAGCAAATTGCTGCTGATAATCTTTATAAATAGGTATAGAGAAAAAGAAGCATTTGCCAAATTAATAACTGTACATTAGGCACTTAGAATTATTTGCTCTATTAAAAGAATATGTTTTGGAACTTTAGTAGAACTTGAATCTTCTCCTAATTTCAGTTTGCAACAATCCACAGGTGTTTGCCAAGAATGCTTTCTTCACAGGCTCATTATTCCAACTAGAAGAATAGTGGGCAAAACCACTTACTCTGGGGTTCGGAATTTAGCTCAGTGGTAGAGCGCTTGCCTAGCAAGTACAAAACCCTGATTTCAATGCCCAGCTCACGTCCCCCCCAAAAAAAAAAAACACTTCCCCTTATCACTTCCTCCTTGTCTAAGTCCATTTAGAGTGCGATAACAAATAGACTAATTCATAAATAGACTAATTCATAAATAAAATTTTATTTCTTATAGTTTTCTGGCTAGGAAGTCCATCACCAAAAGATTAGCAGACTTGAGGCTGGTGAGAGCTTTCAACTTTGTAGATGGGGCCTTCCTCTTGCATCCTTATAAAGCAGAAAGGAAAAACAACATCGCTGTGTCATCTATCATAATGACAGTGATTTCATTCGTGAGAGGGGAACCTTCCTGAGCTAATCACTTGTTAAAGGCATTATCTAGTAACTCTATTGCATTGTGGATTAGGTTTCAACATATGGATTTGAAGAAGCACACAAGCATCAAGAACATAGCACTCCTTAACTCATTTCTACAGTTCCCCCAGGGAAGCAATGTTGCTTCCACTTAGTCTTTCCAGGGAGCCTATATGGTAATTCTGCCTATTGCTTAAGAGTGTCTAGTTCACTTATTACTTAAGAACAGAGGAAATAACCCCAGATATGTTCATATTGGGAACTGAACATAGACTAAAACTCCATTTATCATCTAATTGCCATAAATTTCCATTTTGACAATTCCAGCATATTATAACCATAACCCTCTATAAAATAAATATTAGCATAAGAAATGGTATTCAGCCTTCAGATTGTATCAATATGTCATCATAATCAATGTTAACATTATATTTATTTGTCATTTATCTATTTTAATTATTTAATTTAATTAGCCGAATTATTTTATTTGCTTTACAGTTCACTTTTCATTTTTTATGAAAAGGAAAATGCATCTTAGAATTAGTCTCAAACCCCAAACCAAAAATTAGAACATCAAGTAAAATTTTCAATGCATTATATATTAGGAATAAAATGTGATGGGGAAGTGGAGATGTCAAGGCAAAAAATAAGTGTGTATTGTTAACATGTTTTGGAAGAGAAAAAAGAAAGTTATATTTTAACCAACATTAATTATGAAAAATGTATAATGTGGAAGAATTGGAATGTAATTTTTAAGTACTTCAAATTTTCTAATAGAATAATGTTAAGAAATTTGCTGGAGTTGGTGAGTCGTGCCTGTAGTTCCAGTACTCTGGAAGGCTGAAGCAGAAAGATCACGGCTGAGGTCCCAGGCTATGCAGCGTTAGTGAAGGCCCTATCTCAAAATAAAACATCCAAAGGATGTGGCTCAGAGGAAGGGCCCTGGATTCAGTCTCTACTATTGAAAAAAAGGACAAAGTACAGAAAATTTCAGTTATGACTAGAAGAATTTAGGAAGTGCGTTTTCACATAATATAAATGTCTTAATCATGGATGCACTATTAATATTATATAGCTCATTAAAATCTCACTCTAAGAATATACCTTCAATGGTAAAAATATATATACTTTAGAAACCCTAGAAATGATCTAATTCAGAATATAAATCTAATATATATTCTGAAACTATATTTTCTTAAATTTGAATTAAAATTTAATATGTATTTAAAGCCAAAGGACTTTATTGAAAATTCCCATTTATATTCATCTATATAAACAAATGTCAATTATTCAGCTTGACATTTCCATAAATATTTCTATTCATAAAATATTATGTATAAAATAAACATTTTCTCATTAATCATCATTAAAATTTCAGAATTACATGTTATAAGAATACAAAATTTAACTGGAAGACGTTGAATATAATACTTAAAAAATATTAATGCTACTTCTGAAAATCTTGTTTTTGTTTATTCAAAGAATACTCTAGTGTTCCAAATATATATACAAAGATTAAAGTACAATATAATATAGCATTCAGACTACACGAATTCGATTTTTCTAATTTCTTGAGAAATTTATTTTCCATACTAATTTTCTAGTAAAGTTACATTAATCAATCTTATGTATATTTTATTGACTTTGATATCGCAAAACACAAATAAGATGTAATATCATTGCACTTATTTTTTTCCTGTTTTGCTGATAGTAATCACATATAAATTCTTAGGTACAAATGCAGATATTAAGGAGGTAGTATTTAAATTAAAACTCCGTGTCTTCTGAGAAAAATATTGCAATAACGCCATCTGCATAAATGAGAAGCTAGTGCCTGAATGTATTGCGACCAGTTCTTTTCTGAAAAGGATCAAATAATAAATATCGTAGTCTTTGTAGCTCACCAGATTTCTTTAGCAACTGTTCAACTCTGCTCCTGAAATTAGGTAACAGCCATTGACAAGTGGGAGTGATTTCATCCCAATAAAACTCAATTTCCAAAACAGGCCGTGGGCCAAATTTGCTGGATGGGGAATAATTTGCCAACCTCTGACTTAAATAACGAGAGGCATGTTTACAGTTTTTTGAAGATTCTTAAAGTTGCTAAAATGTTCAAGAAAAGAATACTCAGGAAAAGGAATAGTAAAATAACACCAAAATAGTAGTATAGTGTTTATTTCTAATAGAAAGTCTGGGACCTAGAATCTCAGTAATTATAACTTCATGCTTTCTATTTTATCAGTCCACACTGACACAATCAACCTACTTCAAAGTTACAGAACCAGGCTTGTCTGTGATTTTCACTCAGCACATACGTGAGTACCGGTGAAGAATGGACTGAAGCTAGCACTGCTGGCTCTCTCTGGCTCTTAAGCTCAATTTTTCAGCCTCAGTGTCAAGAATAGAAGTGAGATCAAAGTGGTGTCCTGTTCGATGAAATGCTATTTTTGTGTAAGGTATTCATCCTGGAACAAAAGGGGTACCAAGAATATCTACCTTTAGTGGAATAAATCTTTTTAAATCTCATCTTCTGCTCTGTAAAGTAGGACTGGTGAGTCAACATTATGACTACTACGCAAAAGTACATACCAAAGAGGTAGAACTGGACAGCATCTTAAAATATATAGAAAATAAATTTGATCTTTACTTTAGAAAAGGTATTTCTGAGAACTAGAATTTGAAAAACCTTCAAGTGAAATCAGGACAGCCAATTACTGTGTCCCAGAACATCCAATTGTCTGGTTCACATTTCCTTTCAATAATAACTGGAAACACATCAAAAATTATATATATAAATGTATTCCGAGAAAAAAGATGACTATAAGATAAATGTAGGAACAGACCAATATAAAGACCAACAATCTAAATGTAAGTATTAAGAAAAAAATTATAGTGTCTTTTCATAGCCTACTCATTGCTATGAACACAAATAGACAAATTCTCCCCTACATATGTTCATAAGGGTGAGTAAATAATGGAAAATTTAAATTCATATTGTAAAACATATTATTTATTAAAGTTGAATGCAATAATTTTATTCTAGATCTGTAAATAATAAACAATATAAAATATTAAAATTTTTATCAATGAACCAACCACTAAAATGATAATTTAAGTGTATTACATGTCAAAAATACAATTACTTTAGATAAACTAAAATACCTTAAGTAAAAATGTTAGATTTGTGGCTAAAATGTATTAGACTGTAGACTTGATATCAACCCATCAAGTGTCTGTCTTACTCTATAACATATGTATATTTTATATATGTGTATATTATATATGTGTATACAATAGATTATATGTATATCATACACATGTATATATAATATATATATACGTATATATGATATATAAGTGTCTTAGTTAATTTTTTCTTGCTGAGACATAATACTGACATCCACAATTTAAAAGAGGAAAGGTTTATTTTGGCTCACAATTTGTGAAAGTTTTGGTCCATAGTTGGCTGGCTCCAAAGCAGGGTGGCATGCCAGAGGAAAGAGCAGAGGAGAAACAGTTCATGATGTAGCAGCAGTTAAGAAGCAGGGAAGGATCAGGAAGGAGGAGGGGTATATACTCCTCTAGGCCACGCCCACACCCAGTGGCCCACCTCTTCCCACCAAGTTTCAGCTTCGAACATCACAATCAGCTATGAACCCTTCAGTGGACTAACATCCATGATCTAGTCACTTCCCAAAGTTCCACCTATAAGTGTATGAGGCTTTGGCGGGGGGACATCTATATGTAAACCATAACAATATGCATACATAATGCATTTGTATTTAACATATATGAATATATATAATATGTATATTGGATGTATATTGCACATGTATATTGGATAGCTACAGATATCAAAGAGTACTATACAGCATAAAAAAGAACAAAATGTTTTCATTCATGAAAACATGGATAAACTTAAAGCCAGACACAGAAGAACACAAAAAAGCATGATATCATACTTATCTAAATCTAAAACATTTAATCTCATAAAAATAGCATGGCGATGGTCACCAGGAACTGTGGGCAAGGGGGTTAGTCACAGGGGATGGACAAATGTTGCTTGAGGATAAACATAGTTAGAAGCAATAAGTTCATGAAGTCTATTGAGAGCATAGTGATTATAATTAACGACAATATATTACATTCCTGAAAAGTGCAGAGATTAGATGTTAAGAGTTTTTATTACAAAAACAATAACTATATATGCTATGGTAACACATTTGTTAATTAGCTAGATTTAACCATCCTGCGATGTATATATTGTTCAAAACATCATGTTTTACAAGATGAATGTGTATAACTTTATCTGCAAGTCCAAGATAAAAGTCATATAGTTCATAACTGGAGGGCACTGAGTCATAGAATACCTTCCATTGCGGACAATAAACCATACAGAAGGCAGAATAAAGTGATTCTTGGTGTAACTAAATCAATCAACTTTGGATGCACATAACCTCTGAGTTTCTTGTATATAAGGCAATAATTTTCTTTATTGTTTAATTCAGTTTCAGCAGGTAAATCTGATACTTGCAGTCAAAAGCCTTGCACTAATACACAGTCTCTAAGATATGAAGAAAATCAATAGCTTTAGTCATAATTGATCTGTTTCCAAAGATCATATTGTAATATGCTTATCAACAGAGGATAAAGATATATTTTAATTGCACTAATACTGGTCACAGTGAGATAAAATTGGCGTTTTCTAGAAGTAGAATATTTCCATTTAAAAACCACTCGTTATTCTCTAGATCAAGGTTCCTTAATCTTACCCTACTGATATTTCGGGCTGAGTCCTTCTTTCCTATGATGGAATGTCCTGTGGCCTTCGGGACATTTAGCAGCATCCTTGGCTTCCACACACACCAAATATGAGCAAGAAGTTACCCTCCAACACCCACTTATTTTATCCAATTTATCTCCAGATATTGTCATGAAACCTGGATGACAAGAAGGCCAAGGGCACCATATTGAAGCATTTGAATTGAGTTGCTGGTAATAATTATGGGTTTTGTTTTCTTTGATGCTTCCAAATGTTTCACATTTTAAAACTTTTGAAGAGGGAGATAGGCAAAGAATTGTGTGGGCAAGGACACAAAAGAATAGTGGTACTTGTTCAGTTCTAACCGTGGTATAGTGGTTTATGGAATGACTGAACACTTACAAGAATCTAATTTTATTACAATAACAAAAATCCCACCCTTCACTTTACATATTTTTTTTCTCCAAAACCCAATTCTCTTCAAGTGTAAGTCTCAGAGAAATCATTCAAAAAACTAAGAGGACATTCAAATACTAGGTCCATCCATAACACAGGTGCAGGCCTTAGGCAGATAACTGTTTTAGGGTATATGTTTATAAAATGCAGTTATCTTTATACAATTTGAGAATAGCTTTAACAATGTCAAAAATTGTAGCAATATAAGCACAGACTTACCAAAGTTATTTTTAAAATGCTATGCTTATCTATTTGTATATAATACATGCAAATACAAAGGTGGACTTTTTCTAAAAATGATTTATTATGTATATTTATGTGGATTAAAACTCCAATAAGTGACTCGTTAAAAAATTTTATCATATTAGTCTATGACTGGATAAACTCAATTAACGCAAATAACTGAACTATTTAAATTGAAAATAGAAGTGACACAAAGAAGAATTACTTAAATCTGTTGACTTGAATATGTAGAAACAGACATTCCCATTTTCATTACCAATTTCTTCTCCTTTTACCTTATAAACTATGTCCTTTTTATACGAGATCTGCAAGGTCAGAAAATGAAAAGATAAAAGTCTACCTATATAAAATCAGCTTAGAAATTTCACAAAAAAAGCTTAAAGCAATAAATCATGACTCAAAGAATGTCAGGAGTTGAAATAGTATTCACCTCATTTGAAAGAACATCTTGTTCATTCTGAGAAGTTGTAACACGGCTTTCAACTCTGGCTTAAAATTGACTATTTTTCTCCTCCATTTTTTTGGGCATAGATGTCATAGAGCTGTTTGATTCTGTTCTACTTCTTTCTACACTAGCAGAGAACTTTTAACAATAATCCCCTAAATATTAAAAGCAATAAATAATCATTCTTTAATATTGAAAATAGCACAGTCTTATTTTAAAAATTTATTTGAAGGAAAGATATCCGATCAGCACAACTTCAATATCTGAAAAATGTGTATCTGTTCAAAAACAGCTGCTTGCCTGTGTCAAAGCACTATTATAGCCTAAATAATATACTGCTTAATGCTCAAACCAACTCAACAGAAGCCTCTACACTAACGGCATTAAAACAGCCCACTTATACACTGCAGCTTGGTGTCCAAAGCCAAAGCTATCAGTCTGACCCAATCAAACACACACACACACATACACACACACACACACACCCTTATGTTAGTAACTATTTTCCATCTATTCCAATAACTAAGTTGGGGTTTGCTTTGAGAAATTATCTTCTTTTTACTTTGTGTTTTATCTTTTGAAATGGCTTGAGCTTTATTTTTTTAGTTAATTACATTGGTATACTTTTGACATACATAATGGTTGCATTCATCTTAGGGAATTCTACCTGTACATATTATGTCTTAATTCTTCCCCTATTCCTTTCCTTTCTCATCAATCCTTCTTCCTATTTCCCCTTATAAAACTTAGTTTCTATTGTTTTCCTTCCATTCATTTTCATTTTTTATCCCTATTTCTTCTCTTCCCTTCCTCTTCTCCCCTCCCTTATTCCCCTTCTGAAATTGAACATTTTCTTCATACTTCCCAATATCTATCATCCATTTTGGTCATTTTTACCCTTTGGGTTTCTCACACAAGAGAAACAACACAATATTTAAACAGGTTTGTCTGAGTTATTTCACTTAAAATACAGTATCAAACTTCAAAGAATTAGAAAGGACAATCATGAATTTCATCTGGAACCACAAGAGACCAAGAATAGCAAAAACAATCCTAAGCAACAGGGGAAAAGCAGGGGGCATCACAGTTCCCGACATGAAACTATACTATAGAGCTACAGTATTAAAAACAGCATGGTACTGGCAAAAAGACAGACCTGAGGATCAATGGAATAGATTGGAGGATACAGAAACAACCCCAAACACACTCAAATACCTCATCTTTGACAAAGAAGCCAAACACCCTCACTGGAAGAAGGATAGCCTATTTAACAAATGATGCTGGAAAAATTGGCTAACCATATGTCGAAAATTAAAACTAGACATATGTCTCTCACCATGTACTAAACTCAAATCAAAGTGGATCAAAGATCTAAACATTAAAACATAAACATTAAATCTACTGGAGAATAGAATAGGCAAAACCCTCGAAGACATAGGGGTAGGAAAAAAATTTATGAACAGAACCCAGACTGCACAGGAAACAATACAAAGAACCAATGCTTGGGACCACATGCTATTAAAAAGCTTTTGCACCACAAAAGAAATCACCAATAGAGTAGGGCGAAAACCCACAGACTGGAAAAAATTTTTTGCTAGTTATCCATCAGACAAAGGTCTAACATCTAGAATATATAAAGAACTCAAAAAAATTAAACCTCTCAAATTTAAAGACCCAATCCAAAAATGGGCAACTGAAATGAATAAACATTTCTCACATGAAGAAATAAAAATGGCAAATTAATATATGAAGAAATGTTCAACATCACTAGTCATTCGAGAGATGCAAATCAAAACAACGTTAAGATTCCACCTCACTCCAGAAGAACCGCGTATATGGAAAAATCAACCAATAACAAATGTTGGTGGGGCTGTGGGGAAAAAGGAACACTCCTCCACTGTTGGTGGGAATGTAGACTGGTCCAGCCACTGTGGAAATCGATATGGAGATTCCTCAAAAAACTACAACTGGAGGTTCCATTTGACCCAGCTATTCCCCTACTGGGGATCTTCCCAGAAGAATTAAAATCATCATACCACAAGGACGTATGCACCACCGTGTTGTGTTAGCAACACAATTTGTAATAGCTAAGTCTTGGAAACAACCTAAATGCCCAACAACCAACGAATGGCTAAGGAAAATGTGGTTTTTCTACACAATGGAGTACTACACTGCCATAAAAAAGGATAAACTAGAGTCATTCATATATAAATGGATGTTTCTTGAGAACATACTCCTAAGTGAAATAAATCAGACACTCAAGAGCACACATTGAATTGTTTCTCTGATATGAGAAACTATAACTGTAAATAAGCACAAAGAGATGTAATAGATATTATATAAAAGGAGGATGGTGTGCAGAGGAGAGGAATACTAGAAAGAAAGAAGGGGAAAAGCAGAAAGGCAACAGGGGAAAGGGAGGGGAAAGGGAAAATATGGAAAATGATGACTGAACCTGCTGTAAATAGGGAGGGAGGGAGCAGAGGGGAGGGGCGGGGGAGAGAGGGGAGAACCAAGATGCATCATGTATAGGTACAGAATAATTGTAATGAATGTGACCATTGTATGTAGAATGTACCAATACATGTTCTTGGTTTAAAATTAAAAAAAATAATAATAATAAAATAAAATAAAATACGGTATCAAGGTGAATCTGTTTACCTAAAAATGTCTTAAAGTTTATCCTTCTTCGTGGCAGAATAGTACTCCGTTGTATATAAAAACCACATTTTCTTTATCCTCCATTATATATAAAAACCACAATCAGATGTTGTTGGGCATCTGGGCTGTTTTCAAGATTTAGCTATTGCTAATTGTACTGCTTTAAGCATGAGTGTGCATATATTGCCATGGTCTGATGCTTTTAAGTCTTTTAGGAAGATACTTTGAAGGGGAATAGCTGGAATGAGTTTGGGAGTATTGCTTCCCTTTCAATTTCATTAAAGAGTTTGAGGAGTAGTAGCATTAAATCTTCTCTAAATTTCTTGCAGAAGTCAGTAGTGAATCTGTTGGGACTTAGGTGTTTCTTTGTTGGTAGTTTCTAAATTACTTCTTCAATTTCATTGACTGATATTGGATTATTTAGAATTTTTATATCTGTTTGATGAGGTTTGGTAATTCATATATATCAAGGAATCCATCCGTTTCTCCTGAGTTTTCCATCAGATTAGAGTACAGTTTCTCAAATTAGGTATCAGTGATCTTCTGGATGTCTGCAGGATCCATTGCATGGATTTGAGTCTTGTCTTTCCTTTTCTGATAAGGAAAAGTGTTTGGTCCATTTTATTTAATCTTTCAAAAATCCAACTCTTGATTTATTGATTCTTTGAATTGTTTTCTTAGTTTCAATTGCATTAATTTCTGCTCTGATCTTTATAATTTCCTCCCTCATATGCCTTTTGGGTTTAATTTGCTCTTCTTTTTCTAGAAACTTGAAGTTCAACATTAGGTTGTTTGACCTGGCTCTGTTTATGTGACATGGGAATTCACCATTATAAATTTCTCTTGTAGGACTGCTTTCACTGTGTCCCAGTATGTCATGTTGGCATTATTACCTAATTGTAGAAACTGGCTTATTTCTCCTTTAATTTAATCTGTGTTTATTTAGTTTTGTGGGGGGAGTGCCATTGATTTCCAATTTCATTGCACTATTCTTTCATAATATGCATGGGATAGTTTCTGCTCTTTTGTGTTTACTTAAGCATGTTCTATGAACTACTATGTGGTCTATTTTGATGAAAGTCCTGTGTGCATCTAAGAAGGATGTGTATTCTGTTGTTGTGGGGTGGAATACATTATCAATATCTACTAAGTCCCTTTGTTCAAAGGTTTAGTTCAGTTCTGATATTTCTTTGTTGATTTTTTTTATCTAGTTGATCTATTCGTGACAGTGGGATACTGAGGTCACTCATTATAACTGTGTTAGTGCTTACTTGACTTCTCATATCCATTAATCTTTGTTTTATATAGTTTGGTGTACTGATATTTGGTGCATAAATATTTATGATTGTTATTCCATCCTCTTGGATTGTTCCTTTAACAAGTATGTAGTGACCTTTTTGCCTCTTCTGATCAGTTTTGGCTTGAAATCCACTTTATCTGCAAGTAGAATGGCTCTGCTTTTTCCAGGTTTCTGTTGCATGGAATATTGTTTTCTATCCTTTGCCTTTCAGTCTATGAATTTATTTTTCTTGCATGCAGGATATTATTAGATCTTGTTTCTTGATCCATTCTGCCAATCTGTTTCTTTTGATTGGTGAGTTGAGACAATTTACATTGATGCTTATAACTGATATGTATTGATTTATCTTTGTCATGTTATTTTCTTGTTGTTGATTCCCTTTCTTTCCCCTCTGTTTAATTACTTACCTTGCCTAATTGATTTATTCTACTGGGATTGATGGAATTGTTGTTTTTATTTTCTTCTTCTAGAATATCCTTCAGGACTTTTTGGAGTGCTGGCTTTGCAGCCACGAATTTCTTCAGGTGTTCTTTTCATGGAAGCATCTTATTTCTCCA
This sequence comes from Hystrix cristata, assembly GCA_004026905.1. Classification (NCBI taxonomy): domain Eukaryota; kingdom Metazoa; phylum Chordata; class Mammalia; order Rodentia; family Hystricidae; genus Hystrix; species Hystrix cristata. Next base: position 13,179 of record PVJO010000611.1, on the reverse strand, counting down.
TCAATTTTGAAAGATAGCTGTTATGGTTTGTGTCTAGATGTCCCCTCAAAGCTTCATGTGGTAAGAGATAGCTGGATCTAGAGTGTGTGATTACTAAATTGATCCATTGATCGTTTTGGTATGGTTCTGCTGGGATCAAGGATGTGAGACTAAGATTGAGGGTGTTGGGATTGGGGGTGGGAGTGCTGCCTGCCCTGGAAACAGGTAGCCTGGATGGGATGTAAGATACAGGAAGAAGCTAATTGGCTGCTTGCTTGCACTGCTTGCTTGCATTCCTTGCCTACATTCCTGGCATTCCTGACTTTTACTTTGCTGCCGGTCTGCCATTCCGTCCTGCCTCAGACCCAGCGGACTATAGACTGAAACCTCTACAAATTGTGAGCTAAATAAACCTTTCTTCCCCTAACTTTGGGTGTCAGGTATTCTGTCCCAACAACGAGAGAAAAGTAACTAAAACAATAGCTTTGTGGGATACACCAATCTGGGCTGCAGGTTGTTTTATTTGGGGGCTTGAAATACTTCACTCCAAGCTCTCCCTACTTAAGAGGTTTTGTTGAGAAGTCTGCTGTGATTCTAATGGGTTTTCCTTTGTAAGTGATTTGTTTCTTTTCTCTAACAGCTTTTAATATTCTGTTCTTGTGTGAAATTTCTGGAATCTTAACTATTATATGCCCTTGATGCAGGTTTTTTTTTTTTTTTTTATGGCTAATTGGAGTTCTATATGCCTCACTTCTCTGTATGTCAAATTCTTTTTCCATGCTTGGGAAGTTTTCTGCTATTATTTCTATAACAGGTTTTTATGTCTTTTGTGCTACCTTCTGATTTTTCACTGAGTCTGATTAATCTTACATTATTGTTTGCATCATCTAGCAGCTGTTGGATTGATCTTTGTGGTCCCTTTCTATTTTTAAGAAGACTATTGTTTGATGATTACTAACTGTAAACTTGTCTTCTAGATGTGATATTCTATCTTCACACTGGTTGATTCTGCTAGAACTTTTAATCCCCTGGCTATCTGTTTAAATCTGCTTTATGGAATCCAGTTCCTGCCTACACTGGGTATTCATGGTTCCCATCACTTTCCTAAGTACCTCTATTTTTTTAATCTGTATCTACTTAGATTCACTTACTATGTCCTTCATTATGGTCATCATCTTTTTAGTTATCTGTGTAATTAGTTCTGATTTATTTTTTTCTAGAGACTCATTCATCTGCTTTGTTACTTCTGCTGCTATCATTTCAGAAAGTTCAGCTGGGTGGCTTTTTATTACTTCCACCTTAATGACCCCTGGATTTGCTTGGGTGCGCTGGAGGTCTGGGATTACATCTTGCTCCTATGTCTTCTCATTTTGTTTTTTTCTTTGTTTTCTGCACTGGTGCTTTTAAATTGCTTATGGTAGGTAGCTTTATTACTAATATCAAATACATTGTAGGAAATAACCAATTTTCAGAGATGTCTTCCTGGCAGAGCTGGCTTTTGGCTTTGAGTCTGTCCCCAAATCCTGCTTCTTCACTTCATTAGGGATGAGACATTGTCACCTGTTTGTCCTAGCACCCACTTCTTTTGTGCTGGACTATGGTAATGTTTATTACCCCCAGACAATCTCAATATTTGTATACAAGGAAAAACAACTGATCACAACAACTATATCACCTTGGCTAAAGTAGTCCAATCAGTAATAACCATATCATTGAGCATGGTCTAATGACAAACTGTGATAATTGTTAGTTTGCCACCATTAACCACTGGTACAAGATTTATAGTTATTGGGTTTGGGATTTATCTCAGTGGTAAAGTGCTTGCCTAGCAAACACAAAGCCCCAACTTCAATCCTCAGCACACACACACACACACACACACACACACACACACACACACACAGATTTATAGTTATATAAAAAAATCTAACACAAGTCAGAAAATCACATACAGTAAATATTCCCTCAATAGAACAGTTTATCCGCAGGGGAGAGGGGAGAATATTTAAAAGGAAAAAGAGAGAAGTAATAGAAGAGAGTTTACCAGCAAGGCTGAAAGACAAAGTAAGATTCCCCAAGCTTTGGGAAACTGGTGTAGAAGACAGGAGGGAAAGAAAGAAAGAAAAAACAAAAACAAGAATAAAAAAATAAATAAACTTGAGCCCATAATTTTAAGTGAAATAAATTGGACATATATGTTTGAATATTGCATTGTTTCTTTTGTGTGAGAAATCCAAAGGGTAAATAAGGACCAAAATAGATGATGCATATTGGGAAATTAGGAAGAAAATGTTCCAATAGGAATGGAAACAAGGGAAGGAAGAGGGGGAAAGAAAGGAAGAGAAAAAAAAGAAGAGAGAATAGAGGAAAAAAATGAAAACAAAGCTTCTGTAAATGGAGAGGGGAAGAAAGGTTGAAGGGAGAGGAAGGAAATGAAGAAAAAAGGAAGATTAAGATATATTATGTACAGGTACAAATTCCCTATGATGAAGGTGATCATTATGTCTATCAAAAGTATACCAATAAAATTAATTTAAGAAAACTAAAAACAACGTTCATCCTCTCATGAAAAAACAAAAACAATCAAGAATAAAAAACCAAACACAAACAAAAAAAGAGATTTCTCTGTGATTTCAAGCTTGTGGTTATCTTCTGGGGTCTACAGTTTTGGGCTAGTGTCCAATTCAGGGTCTGTCTCTGCCGTAACTGGTAGACAAAGAAGGTAACAGAGCCCAGACCCATGCCAGATGATCCCAGCAAACCTGTAGTAAGATTAGGTCAGAGTGCTGGATAATCCCAGCAAGCCTGCAGTAGGAATAGGGCAGAGAGCTGATTCTTGTGCTTTCAATGCCACAGAAGTTCAGGCTAACCCTGAGTTTTTGTTGTTGGTTTGGGGCCTGAGTTGTTCAGTCTACAACACTTTGGGTGTCTCTCGCGAGTCTGGCCTCAGCTCCCTGACCCTGGAAGTCTCCTGTGGTTGTCCTTCACCCAAGCACTGTGGGATTTCAATATTGGGAGACAGGATATGAAGTGAAACCACAGCTGCTGTCAGTCCCAGATTCAGTTGACCCCTCCCTACAACGGCATCTGGCAAAGCAACCTCTCCAGGGCATATGGCAGATGCTTGAGCTGGAGTCACAAGCTGTTGTAGCACACAGCATCCACTGCTCCATTCCACTGGCATGTTTCTCCCTGGAGGCCTCTGGAGTTACCCACCCGCACCATGTCTCTGTAGGTATGACTCTCCTCTCACACCGTGAGCCAGGAACTGTGGAGCAAGTGCCATTTGTGCCTCCTTTTTCTGCATTGCGGTCTGTCTTCACTTTCTCTGTGGGCTCCAATATCCCCTTCAGATTCTTCTTTAATCCTGAAGATCCATCTACCTCCTTCTTTTCTTCCTCAAGTTGTTATATTACAGTCAGTATTCTGAATCTCAGAGAGGTTGATTTGTTGATTTGTTGATTTGCTCTTTACCACTCTACCATCTTCTCAGAAGTCCATATGGATTGAACTTTTACAGTCATGGGGTTGTGCAGATAGACCTGGCTAATAAGATGTACAGACAAACAAATCCAACCCAATGGTACAAGATGAAATATCTGCTGTGGCACCTGGATTAGAAAAATCACCCAATGTAGGATGTACTGAAAGCTACTGGAAAGATCTACTTCATTTGAATGGTATTGAATAGTGAAGACTGGAAAGTACACAGCCACCTTCAAACTAGACAGAAAAGATTAACTCTTTGGAAAGAAATACCCACATGTATCCAAGAAGCAAAATTTGCAAAGGCAGAAATAGAAATGGAAATACAGTAATAACCTGTAGGGCTCTCAAATCAAACCAGACTAGAAATACAATTTATTTCTGATATTCAATTACAGAAGATAGCAAGTTTTCTTTTATAACAAGTCATTTTCAATTTGATTTTGATCATTTGCAACCAAAACAATAGCAGTTGATTCCAACTAATTTTACATCGTCCAAAGGTAGGAAGAGTAAGAGCACAAAGGAAAAGGAGAACTGTTATAATTCTGGACCACATCTCCTCTTCAAAAAGAGCAATGTGGACATCACTTGAATCATTTCCCTTCCCACTAAGGCAGCTCAATAATGAGCTAAGGATGAGTTCAGACTTTACCTTCTCCTGACACACAGTTACTTACCTGAATGAAAATGGATGGTGTTTCTCTGGTATGAGAAACTGAAAGTGTAAAAAAAGACTAAAATGCATTATTTTGGGAAAGGGAAGAAAATGTCCAAATGGGAAAAGGAACAAGGGAGAAGGAGGGGGAAAGGAATAGAGAGATAAGAGAAATAAGAAATGGAAGGAAAAAATAGAAACAAAGCTTTTGTAAATAAGGAGGGAGGAGTGGGTGGAGGGAGGGGAGGGAAATGGGAAAAAAAAGAAGCAACAAGATATATCATGTACAGGTGCAAATCCCCTGTGATGAATGTTATCACTATGTACATCTAAAACGTACCATTAAAATAAAAAAAGAAAAAAGGATGGTATTGGTGAGTGGGGGCGGGTAAAGAGTATCAGTAGACACAGCTAAAACCCATAACTTCTGATTGTCAAAGAAGTTCTGTTTTTATATGTTCATATGTTAATTATTCTATCAAATTTATTTGAAGAAAATGAACAATGAGTTAATTAAAAATGAAATTTAGAATCACATTTCTAAAACTACAGTATCCTTAAATTTCATAACTCAATGATGTTTATTTTTCTGCTAAAAACACACGCCAAAATGCTTCAAAGTTACAAAATGGGTACAATCAAAACTCCAAGAGGAATTAAATTGATGATCTCTGTGAACATGTTGGACTACCAATGGAGCCATAAAATTCCACAAGTTTAAGCTTGGGATTTAAGGAAAGGGCATCCACATACTGTTCTCATTGCCTCATCCTTTGAAAGAGCATTGAATTAACAACTGCCTTGTAGGGAAAATTCCCTCCCACATGTAATTAATCAACCAGAACCAACTTGAGGCTACTTGCTGGGGAGACAGTTGAAACTATCCATTCAAGGGCTTTCTTTAAAAAGTCAGGCTTAACCTCTGTGCACCTCTTGACCCTGAATTAGAACGGATTTTTGAGCATTCAATCTAGCATTGAGTCCTGGGGCTTTGACTAAAAATTTAAAAGTAAAACTTCACTGGACCTATGAAATGTATATAAACTTTACTGGAGTTTCAATGCAGCAAATGAAGAAAGAACTGAAGCTAAACTATTATTTGCCTATAAATGAATCCTTAGGTTAACTTCTTTTGTTTCCCAAGGGCTCTGTGATCTCCCAGGATGTTTAAAGATCCTATAGGTGGCCACTCATGGCTACCAAGGTCATCAGCTGTGTAGCTCAAAGCCAAGCGCTGCAACTCCCATATAGAATTTAAGAGACATTAGTTCAGGATAACTAATCAATCTTTCTTTTTCCTGAGTCACTTACGCTCATGTTGAAGGTCTGCATCCTTCCTACGACCCAAGAGACTAGCAACTAGTTGAAATATTCTCAATCCTTTGCTTCTGGTTGAGTTCCCTGTACACTACTTTAAGGATGATTCTTTGAGATCATCAGAATTTTAATTAAGATCTAGTACGATCAATTCTTCTGCTACAGAAATAGCAAACTAGCTACACTAAAACAGCTTCTCCTGTGTCAAAGCCCTCTGTGTAGTCTAAATATGTAACACCTACAGCTTAAACCTGCTCAACAGAAGCCCCTCCATTGCCAAAGCCAAAATACTCTGTCTACACTCTGAAAACCAGTGTCCAAAACCAAAGCTATTCATTTGGTTTCTAATTAAAAGCCTATCCATTATGCAGACTTTCCTCTGAAATGTTCCTGCACTAAATTGAACTATTTGAACTAACATCCTCCCCCGCCCCCACAACAGGCAAGTTTTCCCGCAAGCAGAGTCAGCGCCAGATACGTAGGAGTTAAAACACAGACAATTAGAGGGGAATTTCTCCCATGGGGTAGTGTGCTTCCAAAACATACATACACACATACATACATACATAGGTACATACATACATAAGGAAATAAGGAAATGGGTTCTGTACAGATGTTCATGTTCTTCTTCTAAACTCTCCAATCCTCCTCCCCTGGAAAGCAGTGAGGAAGACACAGAGTTTTGAAATACTAGCACTTAAGATCACTCTGCTTTGAAAAATACTCACAGTAAGAGAAAAATTACTTTCCTAAAAGCACAGCTATTTGAAGACAGGCTGTTTAAGAGACTTTTCAGTTAAAATGAAGTCATTAGGATGGATCCTAATCTAATGTAACTGGTATCCATATAAGAAGGGGAAATTTGGACATGAAACAGAACCAAGGATACAAAATTGTGGAGGAAATTCCACGTGAGAACACAGCAATAAAACAGCCAAGTGAGTGAGCCAAATATAGTCACACTCAGTGGTACAGGGTTTAGAATTCAATATATGAATTTTGGACGGACAATGTTCAGCAATAAAATAGCAATAAAACAGCCAAGAGGGAACAGAATTCAAGAGCAGCTACACCTGCAACATTTTGATCTTGGACTTGTAGAAGAGGGTAGCCTCCAGAAATTTTAGTAAATAAAATGTTCTTGTATAAGTTATCTAGTCTATGGTGTTTTGTTTTGGTACTTTAGCAAGCTAATCCATATAGTATGTCCTATTATATATCTGATACTACTATAGTCTCAGAATTCCTGTTGATTCTTACTAGCCAATTCCTTCTTACTCCAAAGTATTGTTACATTTTAAGGACCATCTATCCTAAACTGCCTTTGTTCAAATTACTATGCGATTTCTCTCTTTTATTTGTATCCAATCAGTTGCAATGTTTTACCAAACACAACTGGCTATTCTCTTCAAACCTATAATGCTTACCAGCATGAGTGAAAAGCTTTTCAAAATTCCTGAAATTTTCTCTGTAGCTATAGCTATTCTGAGACCCTCCAGCTTGAGTGAAAACTTTTCTTCATATCAACACCTATCACTCTTTTTCCCTCCGTACCTCAGATATTTTCTATTTGTTACTATATATCTCATCATAGTTTTTACTTTATTACAAAGATATCCATTTCTTAGTTTAAAAATATTTGGTTTATATTTTTCAGCTTGTCACTCCAAATCATTGGAGACATTATCTAATACCATGATGAAACCAAGTCAAATTATATCTGTAACGTTGTTCTTCAGAAGTTTTAGCACCTTACTGTAGGGCTGGGGATTTAGCTCAGCAGTTAAAGTGGCTTGCCTTACAAGCCCAAGACCCTGAGTTCAATCTCCAGCCAGCACCCACCAAGAAAAAAAAAAAAAATTACTGTTGCTCTTTTATTTGAATAAAAAAATCAATCACTTATTAAGTACTTATCATTGCCATGAGCATTCTGGATAAAATGTGTATAAAACATGAATAATTCATAGAGGTCTCATTATAACCAATGCATACAGAAATTATTATGATACAAGTGCAAACAGTGCCATATTGAGATACGAATCAAAGTTCAAGGAGAATACAGGGATTAGTTTATACTGACTGGTTCGTTGAGAGTGGTTTCAGACCAGAAGTGTCATAAATTACAATTGTAAAACTAAGTAATAATTTGCTTAACTAGGAAAACTTACAAAATAAAAGAATTTGACTTATCCTGGTATTACGTAAGAAACGAGTATGAAGAGACCAACTTCCCTTTCACAGTTATGTTTTATATCTAGATGTTCCCCCAAAGCCTCAGGCAAACGTAGGTGAGGCTTTCGGGAAGTGATTGAATTCTAGGGCCTAGATGTTCATCAGAGATTAATCCACCAATGAGTCTATAGATGAATGTGATATTGGGAGGCGAAGCCTGGTAGGAGGAGGTGTGTTACCAGAAGCCTGGCCTAGAAGAGGATATATCTCTCCACCCTCCCTTGATCTCTGCTTCCCACAACCATGCCATGAGACGTTTTTCCTTAGTCATGGCCCTCTGCCATGACACCCTGCCTTAAAGCCAACCGACTGTGGATTGAAACTTCTACAAACTGTGAGCCAATAAACCTTTACTTCTTACAGATGTAGGTGTTGAGTAATGTGTCTTGGTGACGAGAAAGTAATTAAGCAACAGTAAAAAGAAGAAAGCAACTAAAATATATATGTAAACCATATATGTAAATACAAGTCTTTTGTTCTATCAATACTACATATGGTATAAAATGTTTTATCAAACTCTGTTTATATCGTTATATTTGAGTGTGGTCTTAGATAAATTACCACATTCTCAAAGCTGTGAGGAAATACAGAATAGGTGCAAAAAGAAAGTTTTGAGTGCTGACATATTCTTCCTGCTTGGGAAATCAATTTCATAGACTTTGTGGTACACACAGAATTTCTCTCTATGCTTCTAATCCTTCAGATCTTCATTGCTTGGGTAGTTTGATTTCTTTTGTTTGTTTAGCTGATAAAATTTAATGACTCTAACTGGTAATGGAGATAAAACTGCTAATGAGATAGCACACTCTTATTAATATGGAGTATATAATCTAAAAGAAACAAAAGCCATTCAGCAAGAAATTACAAATGTGTTAGTAAATATAGAACATTAAGAGAAGTAAATTTCTTCCCTAATTCCTTTCTTTTCTTATGAATAATTTAGTGTTTGAGTCTAAAAGTCCTGAAATAATTGTTGAACTCAACTTTTGGCCAATACTGACTATAAGAAACTGTTCTATTCATTGTCCAGCAAAATTTCCCATATTCTAGATTTTGTTGATGGTACCCTATTATATTAATATTTTTTCTCCAATTTCTATGGTTTATTTAGTGGATGTTAAAGATATAGACTATTTAGGTAATTATTGTTTATTTGCAGGATATTATACACATTGTGAAATACTTCCTACTGCATTGTATTGAAAGGCCCACAGGGCTTGTTTCTTTTCCCATACATGTTTTCTCAGTCACTGATGAGCACTGTCTATGATTTCATTAGACAGTATGTTTTTTCGGTTATTAAGTACTATTTTTTCATTAAATATTTTTAATTGTTCATAATTTGAATACCTTTAGATACTATTTTACAGAGAAATGGAGTAGATGTTCCACTTTCCCTTTAATTAATACTATTCAGAATAATTAGTCCCCTTGTCATTTCCAAAAGCAACCAATAGAGTTACTTAATTTTTTTCAGTTTCAATCAACTGCAGTTATTTATATTTTTATGGACAAAATGAGCTCCTTAAATCTGGCTTAAAAGTCTTTTTTATATAACCTCAGAAGTCTTTTGTAGTTTCTTTGGTTTTTTATGCAACAAGATGCTTTGATATTATTTTGATTAGCCTAGATCAGTAACCAGCCATTTTCCTAACTATTCCTAATTCTTTTGGGAAAAATTGCATTTAGATACCATAATATAGAACCTGCACATTTTGGGTTAGTAATTGCAGTTTAGCAGTATAAGATTTTACATAAGATCTTGACTTTGTATTTCTTTTGTTTTGTTTTTTTCTGAAATTATTGGTTGCAAATGAAATTTATTTAAATGCTTATTTTAACTATCATTGTGTAATAGCCTCACAATCAATGTTATTAGTGAAAATATAGTATTAAAAGTAGGTTAAAATTTCTTTGTAGCCCTTTTTATCTCTGCAAAAATAATTTGAATTTATTTCTTACCTTGTAGTTATATCCTCACTCATGGAAAAACATTTTTAATAAGGGTTGATTATCATTCCATTATGTGAATGTATACACACACACACACACACACACACACACACAAAATCTTTCTTTGGTAAAATTTTCATACTCTACATATGGTTCTGTCGTATTTGTTTCTTTTGCACAATTTTATACCCTGCAATTCAATTCATAACAGTTTTGTGTTTCTTGTTTTTTGGGTTTTTTTTGTATTGGTACATATTTGCCATACATAATGATCACATTCATCACAGGGAATTTGTACCTGCATGTAATAATTCTTTCTTTTCTTAATTCTTTCTTTTCTCATTCCCCCCATTCAATTCTTCTTCCCCTCCCCATTTGCAAAAGCTTTGTTTCCATTTTTTTCCTTCCATTCTCTTGTTTTCTGTCTTTTTCCTTTCCTTCCCTTTGCCCTCCCCCTCTGTCCTCCCTTTTCCTCCTTTCCATTTGAACATTTTCTTCCTACTTTCCAACAATATTCTTTGTTCCTCTTTATTACTGTGCACTGTAGCACTGTCAGTAAGTCATATATTGATGGGTTCTTCATGAAATAATTATGTTAATAAGTAAAGTATTATAAAAAGATATATTTCGATGTAAATCTTCTCCTCCCCTTTTGCTTATTTATCATCAACTTATTATAACCTATTGCATCTAATTCCTATTTCTTGAACATTTTCCTGATCCTTATAAATACCTATAGATCTTTCTTTCCTGAGTGCTGTTTTCTTTTTCCGAGAATCACTACCCTCCATTGTATAAGCTACTTTTCTTGTATATCTATGATAATAGACTAGGAAGGCTTAGAGGATAGTAGTATCCTTATCTTCATAATCTTACTTCCACCCAGGTTGTCTGGTCACATATCAAATAAATTAGTTAAAATAAAAGATAGTAAGTCTACTTTTAAAAAAAATACTGTAAAAATAATAGCTTATCCTGCAATTCTTGAGTTTAGCTTACAGAAACAGAGATTAAAATGGTGGTTATCAGAATAGGGCATGGGGGATATGGTGGATTTACTGTGGTCAGCTTGAGCAAGAGCACCCAACTGAACTGAGTTATCATGGTTCTAGACATAGAAGATCCACCTAAAGATTACTGCCACACAACATAAAGGAGAATGGGAGCAGAAAATAGGTGGTGACTGTTTCCCAAAAGTAGCTCTGTTGCAGCTGGTTCTCCAGAAGGGAACTCAACTATTCGCATTGCAGGAGGAGCTCCAGGCCTTGGTGTCATCGGGGATGTCTGCTATTCACTTCAGGGGAGCTCTAGTCTTCATCTCTGCTGCGAGCATCGTGTCCTGGTTCCAGTATAGACTCTTCAGACTTTTCTTGCAGGCATGGACTTACATGGGACATTGCTGTGGGCTTCCAACCCTTGATTTGGTTTTTTGGGTCTCTAGCTCATAGATAGACATTCTGCACTCTTCCTGCATTTGGTGCATATGTGTGAATGTTTTAACTTGTACTAATAGTAAATCTGCTCTCTAGAAAAGCAACTAATACAGGCGAGTTGAGGAGATGTTGGTCATGTATTTTATACTTGAACATTGCTAAAAAATAGATGTAAAGTGCTCTTAACATATACAATCATTTCTGTAAATGTTATTTATATATATATACACACACACACACACACACACACACATGTTAATGAGTTTGATTTACCACTCAAATAAATATGCTTGTATAGGTATCAAAACATTACTTTTATGTGTCAATTAAACATTAAATAAATAAATGCAAATAATTCCTACCACTACACTGAAATGAGAGGAAGCAATTTCATTAAAACTAACATTCTAATAGTTCATGACAGAGAAAAACAGTTACACTTTCAGTGAGCTTTATATAAAGATGCAAAGACATGTACATGCATTCATACAATTTTCAATATTATATTCAATTTTACCCACTTGAAAAAGAAAGCTTCCCATTAATTAACATGAAACTACACATGAAAGCTTTGTCAATAATCTGTGCTTGGTTAGCCTAAGGCTGTATCCTCCTGCTGTTATCAGAGAGTGAATGTCAATTCTCTTCCAGCCATATTTTTAAAACGAGAAGTGTATATCTTCTAACCTATGTCATGGTTTGGATTTGAATCTCTTAGCTTTAAGGTCAACATAATACTGTTCTCAAACTGTCTCACTCATCTTCAAACCTTTCTTTGTTACCTACATGGCCCATGGCACAAACCTCCAATGTTTTCTGCTTAGGAGTATTTTTTCCCACGAACAGTATTTTTTGAAGCTTCCAAAAAATGTTTTAAATGAGTTTCAGCTCCCCTTTTCCACAGTGTCTGGAAACATCTATTCTACTCTATTTGTTGGTCCTATGATTGGTTTATTTCACTTGAAGAATATCCTTCATGTTTAATGTTTATTCATATTGCTGCGTATGGCAGCAGGACTTCCTTTTTTTGTGGTACTGAGGACTGAACCCAGGGCCTTTGAATTGAGCTACACTCCCAGCCCATTTTATTTTTGGACAAGATCTCACTCACTAAGTTGCTAAATTGTCTAGCAGAGCTCAAAGTTGCAAACCTGGAGACCCTCTCTACCTTATAGAATTAAAATATAGAATAGTATTCAATTGCATACACATGCCACACTGGGAGAACATGATCTCAATTTAGCATAAATCATTATTTATTGTATGATATTCCATTGTCAGATAAATTTGTCTAAATAAATATCTTAATCAATCCCTGCAAATGTTAGTCATGTTTCTTGCTTATTAAGCAATATAACTCTTGTTTCAAATGCACAAATATTTATAAATATATTGCATATCATTAGAGCACATAGTAAATATTCTCAAAGTACCAAAGATTACCACAAAAGTTTTCCACCATGAAATTGTCTTGCTTGTGCCCTAAACTGTCTTGCTAGCTACCATCCCACACTCAACATTGCCCATCTAAGTTGGCTCTTCCTTCAAAATGTTTTTAAAAAATAATTAATCAGGTGCATACACAGTTTTACTGTGCTTTATTACAAATATATAGCAAACTCAGAATCATTAACAAAGAAATATGGATAATGTATATCAAATAAATGCTATGTGAGTTTCAATAGAACTGCTTTTAGGATTTCCACCAAATAATGATTAATAAAGTAATGAAAAATGAAATGTTAGGAAAATATAATTCTTATTACTGGATACATTAGGCATGCTAAAGAATCACACAAAACTTTATATTAAAAAGTGGAAATTTTAGCCCCCTCCCGGGGAAGACAGCTCCAGACACCATCGTGGGCAGGAGGCTTGAGCTTACAGGTCAGGCCGCTTCTGGTACGGATTTGCGCTGGCTTGGCACGCGCACCGGCAGGGTGAATGTCAAATAGGGTGGGAAACACCTTGCACTGAAAGCATTGTTACCTCTCTCCCTCAGTGTCCTCTTTTTTTTTTTTTTTTCCCATTTCTCTTCTGATATAAGCCATCACTATCTGGTAAAGCCAACAATACCCACACCACTAAGGAAAATTTTAGAGACATAAACTATAAGGAGAC